>JAFIDM010100041.1:642-20192 GCA_023159025.1 Thereuonema tuberculata | reverse complement strand
GGTATCAAGTCTGTCAAGAAGCTCCAGTCTGGCGATTTGCTAATCCAGCTGCCTTCTTCAAAAGCTGTGGACCAACTTCTTAAGTTGACGACTCTGGCAAATACTCCGGTATCTGTCACTAAACACAAGTCTTTAAATTCTAGTCGTGGCGTCATCCGAGAACCAGATCTGGGCGGTCTATGTGACGCTGACCTTCTTGAAGGCTTTGCTTCGCAGGGTGTCACTGCGGTAACATCCGTCGTGATAATAAGGAAGTACCAACTCGCACAATTGTGCTTACTTTTAACTCCTCCACACTGCCTACGAGTGTCACCGCTGGCTATTTACGCTGTCCTGTGCGTCCGTATATTCCGAACCCTCTACGCTGTTTTAAATGCCAGCGTTATGGTCATGGCTCCGCAGCTTGTCGTGGCAAGTCCATCTGCCCTAAGCTTGTGGTGAGCCATCCCATGAGCCTACACAGTGCACTTTACCTCTCAAGTGTGTCAATTGTTCCGGCGACCATCCTTCATATTCCCGATCTTGTCCTCGCTGGAAAGAGGAGAAAGAGATCCAGGCCATCAGAGTGAAACATTCTCTTTCTTATCCCGAGGCCCGGAAGATGCTTCCTGCAGTGCCAGCCCAAAAGACTTTTTCTTCTGTGGTACAATCCAAACAGACGACTTCGATCGCCTGTCAAACAGATATCACTTGTCCTCCTCATGAGTCTTTTTCTTCAATATTTCATACCATTGCTACTTGCACACCACGAGGTCCTTCGCCAGCTACACAATCTACCTCACAATCTACCATTTTGTCTTTACCGATATCTTCACGTCCTTCTATTACCCCAGCAGCTCCAAAATTCACACGGAAGCGGCATTCAGTTTCTCCACATCAATCCCTGTTACGCACACGTTCACGCTCGCCTTCTCGTGGACGTCGGAGACATTCCTCTCCCCGTCGATCTTCTGATGACGATATAAATGACCCCTTAGCATCTCCTATTTTTCCGGCACTACCATCTGCTCCACCTTGATTTTTTTCGTTGATTTTTTTCACCTTTTCCTTTTTAATTTCAATTATGGTTTCTTTATCATGGAATTGTAGAGGACTTCGCTCCAACTTAAATGATGTTAAAGCTTTAGTTCACACACATCACCCTGTATGTCTGTGTCTGCAGGAAACTTTTCTTACGGGAAACGACACTTTTTCTTTTCATGGTTATTCCATGCTGAGTAAACAGCGGACTGATAGAAGCGGTGGAGGAGTTTGTCTCCTTATTCGAAATGACATTCCTTTTTCCCCTGTTCCACTTACGACTTCTTTGGAAGCTGTTGCTGCTCGCCTTTCAACAAGCCGCCTTTTTACTATCTGTAGCTTATACCTTTCCCCCACAACGGCTGTTTCGGCTACAGAGATTGATAATCTTCTTGATCAATTACCGACTCCGTTTCTCTTAGTTGGTGACTTCAATGCTCACTCTCCGGTATGGGGTTCTTCCTTCACCAATACTCGAGGAACTGTTATTGAAGATCTTTTAGTTCGGTGCAATCTTTGTATTTTTAATACAGGTGCAGCGACTCATTTCACATCCTCGCCAATATCGTTTTCTGCTATAGATTTAGCAATCGGTTCGGCTTCGCTCTTCCCCCATTTCTCATGGGATGTTATTGATGATCCTGGTGGCAGTGACCATTTCCCAATCATTCTCCAAGAACTACCTCGTTCTGCTGTTTCATCATCCTGTCGTCCTCGCTGGAAATTTGATTCTGCTGATTGGACAACTTTTACTACCCGCTGTACTCTGGAAGCCATTGATCTTTCAGCTACCATTGATCAAATTATTGACGAGGTCACGCATACCATTATTGGTGCTGCAGAAGCAATAATTCCACAAACATCTGGACGATTCCCACTGCATCCTAAACCTTGGTGGACTCCTGATTGTACTTCTGCACAGAAACTTAAACAAAAAGCCTGGAACATCTTCCGACGTTATCCCACTTCTGCCAATCTTTTGTCCTTTAAGCGTGCCCGCGCTTTAGCTCGTCGTATCCGTCGGGTTAGTCAGAAGGAGTCTTGGAAACGCTATATATCATCCATCACATGTACACTATCTTCAAAGACCCTCTGGGATAAAATTCGGAAGATGCACGGCAAATATGTACCTCACTCTTTACACATCCTCAAAGAAGATGGAAAAGAAATTGCTAACATCTCTGATCAAGCTGAAGCACTTGGACGGGCTTTTGCGCGGAATTCCAGCCCAGCTTTGTTACCTTCCACTTTTCAACAAATTAAAGATCGTACTGAAGCTATTCCATTAAACTTCTCTTCTTCCAACAGAGAACTATATAATCTCCCTTTTAGTATCCAGGAGTTATTGTTTGCTTTAGATAATAGCAAAAATACCGCATGCGGCCCTGATGGACTTCATTACGTGATGTTACGTCATTTATCTTTTTCTTCGTTGAATATTCTTCTTTCTATATTTAATAAAATCTGATTAGAACACCTCTTTCCTGATTGTTGGCGTCGAGCCATCATTATACCTTTCGCTAAACCTGGTAAAGATGTGAGTGATCCAAATAATTATCGTCCCATAGCACTCACCAGCTGCCTATGCAAGACACTCGAACGCATGGTAAATCGCCGACTTCAATGGTTTCTTGAAGTCAATCAGCATCTAGCTCCCACACAGTGTGGATTCCGACAACATCGTTCTACGGCTGACCATCTTGTCCGTTTGGAAGATACTATTCGCACTGCCTTTGTTAATCGAGAACACCTCGTCTCCATCTTCTTTGACTTGGAGAAGGCGTATGATCGCACATGGAAATTTGGTATTTTGCAAGATCTTTATAGTTATGGCCTTCGTGGCCACATGCCTATTTTCATTCGCAATTTTCTTGCAAATCGAACTTTTCAAGTTCGTCTGGGATCTACGCTATCCACCGTTTATCCTCAAGAACTCGGAGTCCCTCAGGGTTGTGTTTTGAGTGTTACCCTTTTTTCTGTAAAGATCAACGGCATCATCTCTGCTTTGCCTCCTTTTATCCACCATTCTTTGTATGTTGATGACTTACAGATTTCCTGCCGTTCTGTAAATTTACGTCTGATTGAAAGACAACTGCAGTTAGCTTTGAATCAGTTGCAGGCATGGACTATTTCTAATGGTTTTAATTTCTCCCAATCCAAAACTGTCTGTGTCCATTTCACTCGTCGTCAGGGACTTTTTCCTGATCCCCAGCTGACTCTTGGTGGTGTCCCACTTCCATGTCATTCTCAACATAAATTTTTAGGCCTGATTTTTGACAGGAAATTGACTTTTAAGGATCACATCCTTGATCTCCGGAAGCGTTGTATTTTAAAATTACATTGTATCAAAGCGCTTTCACATTCCACTTGGGGTGGTGATCGCCTGGCTTTGTTGCGCATTTACCGTGCTCTTATTCGATCCAAACTAGATTATGGCTGCATTGTATATGGCTCTGCACGGCCATCTGTACTTCGAACACTTGATCCTGTTCACAATCAGGCCCTTCGTTTCTGCCTCGGTGCTTTCCGTACTTCACCGATTCCTAGCCTGTACGCAGAGGCTCTGGAACCGTCCCTGCACTTTCGTAGACAAGCCATGTCACTGCAATATTTCGCACGGATTTCTTCACTTCCACATAACCCTGCTCATCAATGTGTCTGTCGTCCCCGTCAGCGACGAATTTTTACCAATCGTCCTTCCATTATCCCACCGTTTGGACATCGGGTGACGACTTGGCTTACTACACTACATTTCACTGATCTTAACATTGCCACTTTACCTGCTTTACCATCAGCACACTGGAACTATCAACTCCCAACCTGTGATTTTTCGCTTCGTAATTTTGCAAACATCAATACGTCCTCCACAGTCTTTCAGAATCTGCATCGGGACCATTTGTCCCGTCATTCTGACTTCAACATTTTTTACACCGATGGATCTAAAGGCGCATCTTATGTTTGAGCCGCCTTTTATACTGCCACTTTCAGGAAAGTTGTTCATCTTCCTTCTGAGGTTTCGGTGTTCTCTGCTGAGCTTTATGCCATTTTCTTAGCCTTAAAGTATGCATTTCAGGAAAAGTTTCCCAAAACTCTTATCTATAGTGACTCTGAGAGTGCTCTGCAGGCACTGTGCAGTCACACAGTGAAGGTTCACCCTTTTGTTTTGTCCATTTTAGATTTCTTACAACATTTTCAACATTGCACGATTATTTTATGCTGGAGTCCAGGCCACGTCGGTATTGTCGGCAATAACCACGCTGATTCTCTCGCCAAATCTGCTGCTGGTCTCCCACTGCGACGGATCTCCACTCCTCCCTCTGACATCAATGCTCTTATACGTACTCGTCTCCGAGCTGCCTGGCAACACGAATGGGATGATCTTCACGGCAATAAACTTCGTCTTGTCAGTCCTTTATTATCCTCTCCTACCTACCGGCTGCTTCCAACTCGTCAGAAGGATGTTCTTCTGGTGCGTCTGAGGATCGGGCATACAAGACTCACACATAGCTATTTACTGCTCAATCGTCCACCTCCCCAGTGTTCTACGTGAAACGTTATTTTAACTATTCATCATATTTTAATTGACTGTCCTGCTTTTAATCAACATCGTCGTCAGTGCTTTTATCCTCTTTTTAAATTTCACGTTCCTTTTCATATTTCCTTACTTTTGAATGATAATGAGTTGTTACCTATTTCCGCAGTTTTCCGCTTCATTTCTCAATGTGACCTTGCCTCTCTTTTATAATTAACAGTTATTTCCTTGTTTTTGCCCATTTTATCTTGATTTACTTCGATTATTTTGCTTTTCCAATGTTCTGAATTTTACCTTTCTTGGCGCAGCTTAGCCACTGCTGCTTTTGCGCCATTAAAACACCAACAAACAACAACAAACATCCACCTTTGAATATTTTCCCTAAACGCAACAGAATGAGCCTAGCAGAATACAATTGGCGGGACTATCTCCGAACAAAACAGAATGAATCAAATGACTTCCCACAGTTTGTCAGTAAAGTAGCTTGCTCAAGAGGGATTCAGGTGTGAAAGGGAATTCGCTGCATTCGGCTTATTCAGCGAACATGGAGTGGGACTATGTGTGTTAATGATTGATTTTGAGACTTGTTGTAAGAAAGGGAGAATGTGACAAAGAGAGATGGTACTTTTAAAGGCTAAAATAACTTAACTATAAGTGAAAAATAATTACGCAAATTTCACGCATTTGTAGTGCCAAATGTATTATTTACTTATTTACTGCCAAATGTATTATTTACTTATTTACTATTTTTTTTTAAAAAAAAAGATTAAATATTTCCTTTAAACACATTTTGCATTTCATTTGAAGTATTTTATCTTCCTGTTGCTCATTGACCACAATATATATATAAATGTAACTAAATTTCAAATGAGTAATTGTTATTAGAATCAATGTTGAAGAAGTTTTATTCATTTAAAGTTCATAAAATGTATGTGGTGCCATGGGAAATATATTTAAGTCGGACATAAGAATAGCAAATAGTAAATAAAAAATGAAAAAAATAAGAATAAGGGATTTTTTTTTGGACTTAAAAGGGTTAAAATTGGATTGGAAGAGGACTGAATATTTTTATTAATATATATCAAAAAAATTAAAAATAATATAGTTTTGCCAGACAAAATTATTCAAGAACTTACTATATTATTGGTTTTGTTTATTGATGATGGAACAGTTTTAAGTAACCCGTTATATATGTTTAGTTGGTTGGTTGGTTGGTGTTTTATGGCGCAAAAGCAACTGCGGCTAAGCTGCGCCATATATATGTTTAAAAATATATATTTTTATTATTTTTTTTATAACTTATATGGATTTGGGATTACTGATTTAATTTTCTTGTTAAAAAAAAGTTGCTATAACTGCCATGGATATTATAATGATCTCTATTAATATTTTTCTTTTTATATATACTATATATAAATAAGTGTGCCATTACTTTTGAAAAAATAAGTATTTAAGGTTTTGTTTGCTTTAAACAAATTATTAAAAAATGAAATAGAGTTAAGTGATTGTTTTCACATGTTTTGGAATTGCTATGAAACTCAACATACAATTAAAAAACAAACATTTCATTTCTGTTTACGAATAAAGAAAGGTATATTTTTTTAATCAATCAGGTGTTAAGGGAACATACATTTCTTGTTTTATACACATAATATTAGGGAAGTGTAAAAGCAAATGCCATTGTTAACTTAGCACTGTTTTATTCAGAAATATAGAATGAACTGAAATTATTTATGGAAAGTCTATTTATCTAAATATTAAATTTTGTTTTACTACTTATATATTTTTTAACAGAGCGTGATGTTTGGCTCGTTCCTATCCATTAAAATATTTTTAAACTTTAGTTAAAATAATGGATAACAATTTTTTTTAAAGAATTGGAAGTCCTTAGGCACAAATGTTTTTTTTTAAAAGGGTTATTAAAGAGAACAGGTGTATGCAAATCATGTTAAAGATTCAAATTCTATTTAATCTACATTTTATTTATTTTACCTTTTTTTTGGTTAAAAATTTGTAATTAAAGAGATTATTGGTAAATGTATTTTGAGGAATATGATTTAAACATTGTTCAATGTTTAATTTTCTAAGCTAATTTTTGTTTTAATAAAATAAAAAATGAAACTTTATAAGCTTCAGGTGATTTGCTTTCAGTATTATTTCTTTTCATTATCGAAAGGCAGACAAGCTCCCATTTACACTGACCGTGAATTGGTAAGAGAGGCACGAAAGGACTTTTCAGTTGATGCAATTGATAAGAACATCAATTGAAAAGAACAAATGGTTGTGATCAAAATTAAGTATATAGGATGTATAATAAAATATATGTAATTTGTTATCTGCATCTGCTGGGGGAAGGAAGATATGGAACTGTCAAATTAATACAAAATCTGTGGAAAAATATTTCAGAAATTCATTAAAAGTTTGAAAAACATGATAAGCATTCAGGATTTTCAAGACCACAAAAGCATAGCCATCAGCGGGCAGCAATCAAGCAAGAAGTACAGTTTTGCTGCCGGCGAATTAATCTCCTAATGCAGCAAAGAAAGGCGCTTGGGAATGTTAACATGCAGTTGACTTACTTCCGTCTTTAGATTCTATTTCCGTCTGTTGGTGGCAGGACATGTCTAATTAGCCGTTTTCAGTGATTTGCTGGCAGCTAACTTTGCACCTTGAAAACCCTAATTCATTTAGGTGGATATAATTTCATTACTGCCGTTTTATACTACTTTAAAATCATTATGGGTGCTTGTCATGAGAAAATTCGCCATGTTTGCTACGATGTTATCATTGCAATTTCTGTTTAAATCATATCCTTATTGATCTCTTCATATTAATTGTAACCTGTAATTATACTTTTAGTAACTAAAGTATATAATTATAGATTTCGATTCAGTCGAAGTTGTCCACGTCTTCTGAAGGCATCATCTTAAGGAAAATATTGACACCATGATTCACTTGATTTTGTCAAGACTCAGGCTGTAAATAAGAATCTTTTGAGTCAAATACCTGGAGTGTATGTTGGCATTGAAACACTGGTCAGGACAATTCAGGAACTGCAGTCTTGGTAGTTGATTATTATAAATACTAGTAATAGCAGTAGTATTATTGCTGATTAGTTACAAAAATGAGTTATATAACTGTGTAATTAGAACTAAATACTTAGTGAAAATGTACATTATTAAGTTTAATAGTATGTTTAGGCTATCCTTTGTGTACTTCCAGATTTTGATAACTTTTATTAAAGAAGTTGAACGATGGCTTCATCATTAGCAGCAGTTTTCTGTCTCATGACAGGTCCAGAGGCAAAGTCTCATCCTGCAGTTTTCTGCATTCATTGCTTGTTCTTCCATTTCTTGGTATCCCTTGATAGACATTAAGTCATCTAGCGTCATTAATCATCATCTTCCTTTTTCTTTGTATCAGTGTTTCAGCTCTCTATCTCTTAGCTCATTTGCAATCCCATTTTTTTTTTCTTCCTAATTCAGTAAACTTCTTTTCTCATCAATCCTTTTTAAACTCGTCAATCATATTTCTGGCAAATTGCATCCCTAACATTTCTAATTGTCCATGTTTCTGATCCAAATAAAGCATTTGATGAGTATTTTCTTATAAGTTTTTATTGATTTTGTTTATAAATAATTTTTTTTCTATTATAGAATGTAATTTCTATAATATTTCAAAAAGAATTTCTATTTTTCATGGTCACCTCTATACCATATTTTCCATTTTCTTGATACTTTTAAAAAATTTTATAAACAATGATTAATATCACTCGTCAAATACAGTAGAATCTGCTTATTACACCAGTTAGTTCCAAAACACACAATATTTAAAATGTATTAAAAATACTCTGTCTAAAAAATATACTATTATAATTAAAGTTCCAATTTATTAAGATCCTCCAATGTTTAGCTTTTTGCATTTCAAGATTAAGAACTTTAAGGGTTAATAATGATAAAATTTGTGGAAATCTGACTTTCGTGTTAATCTTTTTTTAATCTTACGCTTCATAAATCTTTTGCATTTCAAGATTAAGATTTCAAGATGCAGGTGGGTACAACAACAGTTGAATTGTGATTTATCTTATTTTCTTTCGTGCTCTCTTTGAGCGATTGAGTTTTGACCGTAAGTGCTCGTTAAAACAACCCTTAGTATTATGGCAGAAGCAAGATTTGTGTTTGCAAGAAAAGCAAAGAATTTTGGAGTTATACCAGTGGAATTTCAGCATTTTGATTGGGGTGGGGGGATCAAAAGTGAATAATCTTTATCAACTTAGTTTATATTTAGTTGTTTTTTTTTTCTCAAAATATTGGGGGAACAACTGCCATCCCTTGCCCTTTCCACAATTCCACGTATGAGTGCTATGATAAATTGCCAAAATGAGTCAGCTTAATGCAGCTACATATTTAAAATGCAGAGATGCAAGAAGTGCTATGGATATTTTGTCTGTGTGTTCAACATAGAGCAACAAACTTCGAAAGGCCTTAATTGTATGAGCAATTGATTCATTAACTACTATATGCAAACAGACAACAAGCAATGCTAGATAATTATTTAAAATAAATTTTATGTTGTTTCTTATTAAAAAGTTAGCCGCTAGGTGGCGCAGTATATTTGGCGTGACGCTAATTTTATCGATTTTAAAAGCGACTTTTCTGTAATAAATTTGATATTATTTTACGAGACACAAAACTAAGGAAGTAGTAATCATCCAAGTTATATTGTAATATCAATAGAAAGGAAGTGAGTACTGTTGATTTTCAGAAAGTAATGCATGAGTTGTGTCAATGTTAGGCCTAACAGAATGGTACGGAAATCAAAGCAAGTTAGCAGCGATCTAGCAGCTACATCACTACAGAAATTGAATTTCAATGAAATGATAACTGAAGTGAAAAATATAATCCAATCAATTGTTAATAAGAGAGCTGTGAATCAATCAGAACTTCAGAAATTAGAATTGCTTCTGCAACGCCTTAGTGAAAAACACCTAGGAGTTTTGGAAAAGTACTCAGCTATTCAGGAGAAAGTTATTGATCTATCGAATGAAAAGGAAAAATATTTCAATCGATCTACTTATGCTGATATTGCTCGTCAAAAATTGAATTTACTGCAGGAAAAGCAAAAGAAAGAATTGAGTAAAGATAATAAAGAAGAAATTGTATTGAAACCTGAAAGTGAAGTCCAAGCACAGGAAGATATCTCTACAGTGAGAACAAAACTGATGAAGATCCTTTCGCCCAAAACGAATGGTTTAAACATTGAAAAATGTAATGTACTTAGTGATGGAAGAATAAAACTATCTCTAACAAATGACTCTCAGATCCAAAAAATAAAGGACTTAGTAGAGAATAAAGATCTAGAAAGCTTTAGGTATAAGGTTGAAAAGAAGAAAAAATTTCTGCCATTAATTGAAATTCAACATGTTGACAGTATCTTATCCAAAGAAGAGGTGCATGAACATCTACTAGGACAAAATGATTCCATTGTTCTGTGTGTTAAAGAAGGACATACATTTGAAAGGACAAACATTTGAACTTTTATTCTCATTTTCTGGTAAGAAAGACTCAAAATCTGAAAAAACATGGATAGCGAAAGTGTCTCCTGAATTGAGATATAGACTAGTCACTGCTAGAAGACTGTTTGTTGGATTAAAATCTTGTCCTGTTTTTGAAAAAATTAATATGAAACAATGTTACAACTGTGGTAAGTATGGGCATTTGGCAAAATTCTGTACCACAGTCCAACCTGCTTGCACTCACTGTGGTGAAGAAGGTCATTGTTATAAGGAGTGTAAAGTAAAACATACAAATTCTAATATCAAATGTATTAATTGTGTCAGATGGTCTAATAGATTCAATGTAATTAATGTAGACATAAATCATAAAGCTACAGATCGAAATTGCCCAACTGTCTTGAAGGTAAAACAGAAATTCATTGCTAATATAGATTATGGGAAATATGGATACAACTTGTGATTTAAATGTGATACAATTAAATATGCATCACTGCAGAGCGGTGACATGCAATTTAGTTAAATTCTTAAATGATAATAAATTTGATGTAGCTCTGTTACAAGAACCTTATACTTACAATGACAAAGTTGTTGGTTTCCCATCACATTATAGAATAATCCATTGTACTATTAGTAAACCTTTAACATGTATTCTTATTTGTAATCCTCAATTATCTGTTGTATTTTTAAAACATATGAGCAATGAGTGGTGCACAACTATTTCTGTCATGTAGGATAAAATAATATATTTACCTTCAGTTGACATTGTAGACACTGTAAATGACTTAAAAACGCTTTTAAGCAACATTTCTAAAAACAGCTTTATAATTGGAGTTGATTCAAATGCTAGAAGCACATCATGGTATGATAGGATTGACAATGATAGGGGTAGGGCATTTGAAGAATATATAATAACCCAACAGTTAAATATTATAAACGACAAAGAAGGCCCTACTTATATATCACCAATGGGGGAGAGTACAATTGATCTTACCTTGGCAGGAAATTATTCCATTAAATTAATAACATTTTGGGATATTATGGAAGAGGAAATGTGCTCTGATCATGCTGCTATTAAATTTGTAATAAATACAAACATAACTAGATATGAAACCACTGACAGAAACTATAATCTCAAAGAAGCAAACTGGAATATTTTTCAAGACCAGATAAGAAGTAAAATTGATACACTGAACATACATCAGGATTTAACCAACTCAAATGATATTGATCAGTATACTTACCAACTAACAAAAATAATTAAAGATGCAGCAGATTTATCAATTCAGAAAAAGAAACCAGGTAGAAAAGCTGTCCCATGGTGGACTTCTGAACCACATTACGTAAACAAGTCAACAGATCCAGGAGACGCTTTCAAAGACATACAAATCCTGACCTTAGAGCTAGTAGAGAGATTGAATACAGACTTCTAAAAAAGGAATATATGTTTGAACTTAATAGGACAAAGATAGCTTCTTGGAAAACATACTGTACTACTGAAGGTAACCAGAACCCATGGAAAAACATTTAGAAAAATTTTAACTAGAAGTAGATATAACAACTGTATTGCTGTCAGTACATCAAAAAACCATAATGTCAGAGATATAATTAGTGATGTAGAAAAAAACATGTTCCCTCAGGACAATCCTACAACAGAAATTCGTCATGCGTCTAATGAAATTCATAATCTTGATATCAATTTTAATGAGATTACAAAAATAGAACAATTAAATATGCATCACTGCAGAGCGGTGACATGCAATTTAGTTAAATTCTTAAATGATAATAAATTTGATGTAGCTCTGTTACAAGAACCTTATACTTACAATGATTTTTCTATCCACCCTGAAAAAGCACCTGGAGAGGATGGACTATATGCCGAATTATATAGAAAAGGTTATCATATAATTGAAGATAATTTACTTAGGTTATATAGTGCTTGTTTAACTCACTCATATTTTCCAAAACAGTGGAAATCAGCTAAAGTCCTGTTAATCAAAAAAGCTATGACTGAAACGAATAATGAAAAATACCGGCCAATTAGCCTTTTACCAGTTGGAGGAAAAATATTGAAAAAAATTATTGCTACAAGAATGATCTGGCATGCCACGATTAACAGTTGGATATCTGAAAGGCAATATGGCTTTATAAAAGGAAAATCTGCTGATTCAAAAAGGCTTTCAAAGAAAGGAATTCACTGCGGTTATCTTTCTTGATATTCAGGTAGCCTTTGATAATGCCTGGCATCCGAGCATTATTTATGAATTGATACAATTGAAATGCCCTGGTTATTTAACAAAACTTATCTGCTCATATTTAAAAGATAGGAAAATAACTGTAAATTCACAAAACACAATAGTTGAAAGGCAGTTAACAAAATGATGCCCACAGGGTGGGAATTTGTCCCCGTTATTATGGAACATTATTATAAATAAGGCACTGAACTTATTTAATGATAGTGTTAAGGTTATGGCTTATGCTGACGATCTGGTGATTGCTTATCTAGACTCCAGTATAATAAATATATCTCATAAACTCAATGAAGCAATAGGAAAGCTTCTTGACTGGAGTTATTGTAATAAACTAAACTTCAGTCATGAAAAAACTAAGGCAATATTATTCCACAAAAAAACACAAATATAATTACCCATATAATGTAATAAATGGTAAAGAAATTGAGTGGATTGATTCTATGAAGTACTTGGGTGTAGTTTTTGATACAAAATTAAATTTTAAAAAACATTTAAATTATATTTTATCTAAAGCCAAATAAATAGGCAATCAATTAATAAGATGTGGAGCTAATACTTGGGGTTTGAATTCTAAATCTGTAAAAACCATTTATAAAGGAGCTATACAACCTGTTATACACTATGGTGCGGCAGCTTGGGGTGCTATTATCTACAATAAAAGTATTATAGATAAAATGTTAAGTGTACAAAGATCTTTTGCATTACGTATTGCAAAAATCTGTAAGACGGTATCAACTGATGCACTTTTGGTTATTACAAGACTCCAACCTCTCCCTTTGGCAGTTCAATATAAAGTTATTGATTTCTTTTTAAAAACAGGAAATATAAAAGATGCTCACCAAGCATTAATTTGGGAAACAGGCATTAACATGATTCCCAGAGAAACTGCTATGACTAATAATATCTTTCCACCAATGCGATCAGTACCAAATGTAGTATTGGATGGTTTAGATCATATTTTAGTCTTGTTTTCAAGGAGATGTTTATCCTTTCTTCATCTTTCAAAAGTCTCTCTATAAATTTTCTTGTTCCATTAAGTTGATCCTCAACCAATTTTCTTTCAGCTTCCTTCTTTATTTCATCTGTTTTCGGAGTAGTAATTAGTACTGGGTTACAAATTTGAAGAGGACTAGGAGTTATTCCTTTTAGAATACATGTTTTTAGAAAATTCTCGTGTTCTTCCCAATTTGCTAGTTTCGTTACTATCCTTTGATGTCTGATAATCAACTTATAAGTACTTATTCCATATTTCTTCCTAATTTCTTCTCTTCTGGAATTATTATTATAAATCCACAACATACTCACATAAATAAATGCGTTAAAACATACATATATTCAAAGAAATTTTCGAAGAGATATAAAACGTCTCTTCTTCTTCAGCTTAAAATGAAATTGTAACGAAATAAAAAAGAATTTAAATAACACTTAAGGAAGACTACGTGAATATAATATTACATTGATTGTTAAAAAATTTGATAATTTTTTAAGGAAATAAACAAAAGAAACAAAACGATTAATTTTAAAATGGAGAAAGAATTGAACAACAAATTAAATTTCTTGGATTTATGTCTAATAAATAAAGGAAATAAATTGGTGTTGAAACATTATCAAAAAGAATATAAAAGTAATCATTTACTTAATTTTGATTCTGGGCATGATATAGGAGTGAAAAGAAACATTATTGATAACTACTTACAGAGAATTGACATATCTACAAGTACAGAAGATGATTTTTTGAGGGAAATTGAAAACATGAAAGTTGTTTTAAGAAATAATGGTTATAATAATAATTTCATAGATAAAGCCATACAAAAGTACAATAAATTTAAAATTAAGGAATTAAATGTACAAAACGAAAGGAGATTTTTTATACCATATATGAATAAAAATAGTTTACAAATTAAGAAAATTTGTAAGAATTTTATTATTGAAATTGGATTTGTTTATCAAAATAAAATTAAAAATATTGTATGTAATAAATTAAATATGTATGACAAAAAACATGAAATGGGAATTGTATACAAGATAGAATGTCTGCACTGCAGGAAATTCTATCTTGGAGAAAGTAAAAGAACATTAAAGGAACGGGTAATGGAACACGACGGCTACATAAATAATAAATCAATAACCAAATCTGAGGTTGCAGAACATTGTATTCAGCGAACTCATTGTATGAATAATGAGATTAAAATCTTATGCGTGGAAAAAGACCATAAGACAAGAAAGATCATAGAAAGCATGTATATTAGGAACACAAAAAGTAATAATTTAAATAGAAATGATGGGATTCAAGTGAATGAAAGGATAACAAGAATGGCTAAGGAAATAGTCAATAAAAATTGTGAAAGTTGTAAAAACAAAGTAAAATTAGATGTATTTAATGGTTAATGACTTGTACTATCTCAAATTATTATTATTATTGTTGTGATAGCAATTGTTTTTTAACAATCAATGTAATATTATATTCACGTAGTCTTCCTTAATTGTTATTTAAATTCTTTTTTATTTCGTTACAATTTCATTTTAAGCTGAAGAAGAAGAGACGTTTTATATCTCTTCGAAAATTTCTTTGAATAAATGTATGTTTTAACGCATTTATTTATGTGAGTATGTTGTGGATTTATAATAATAATTCCAGAAGAGAAGAAATTAGAAAGAAATATGAAAAAAGAAGAGTTAAGAAGTAAGAAGCAGTATTTCATTAGGTAGAATACTGAAAAATCACTATTTGCAACTCAAAAACCATCACTATTTCTAACTCGAAAACCACTGAAAAGTATCAATAGGAATAAAAAAAAAAGATAGTCAAGAAAGAAAGATGCACGATTTCTATTAGGTAGAATACTGCTCAGAAGTTAGACGTCTTAGCCATTAGACCACTAGGCCTACATTCTAATCTCTGTGAAAAATAAAAATATATCATAGATATATGATTTACAAGGTGGTTCTAAAAGCAGTCGTAGCTTGAGAGAATATAGACATCAAAAATTAAATAAAAAAAAAAAGCTTTTAAAAAATTTTGGTTTTAGTTTCCTTGATGTAATTTGTGTGTGTGTGTGTGTGTGTGTGTGTGTATGTTTTTTTAATAAATAAAAAATTGTTTTCCGTTACATAAGGGAGGCTTCCGGAGCGAAGCGACGGGTAGCCGACTAGTAATTGTAAAAATTATAGACCTATTGCTGTGTCATCAACTATAAATAAAATAATAGAAAAATTTTTTACTAAAAAATTACAAGAATTTTTAAAAATATTTAATGTAATTGATGAAAATTAATATGCTTATCAACAAACTAAAAGTACAACTAAATTAGAAAAATTTTGTGGGCATATTAATAAAAATTTTAATAAAAATCATTTTGTACTATTAATAACAATTGACTTGAGTAAAGCTTTTGATCTGATAGATTATAATTTGCTTTTGATTAAATTGAAAAAATATGGAATAAGAGGTAAAATATTTAATATTATGAAAAATTATTTAGAAAATAGAAAGATTTATGTGCAAATAAATCAAATATTAAGTAAAAGGAAAACAATTAATATTGGAGTGCCACAAGGATCCAATTTAGAGCCAATTTTATTTATAATTTTTTTAAATGATCTTTTTTATGTTTTAAAAGATTGTTATATATATGTATATGATGATGATATAATAATATATACATCAGGTTTAAATTTGGAGAATTTGAATAAAACTTTACAGGATAATTTTAATATTTTACAAAAATGGCTTCATGATAATAAACTTGTTCTTAATAATGAAAAAACAAAAGGAATATTAATAAAACCCAAAAAGAAAATAGTAGATAAAAAAATTACATTCATAATACATTTACATGACTGTTTTTGTACTGTATTTCTTGTACTGAAGTTGATATAATAAATAATTTTAAATATTTAGGTATAATTATAAATGATTTTTTTACATGGGATAACTACTTAAATATTTTATATAAAAAACTAAATGTAACCATATATATATATATTTTATTATATAAAAAATATTCTTCCACTTAATATAAAAATTTTAATTTATTTTGCAATTTTTGATTCTTTAATAAATTATGGAGTTAATATATGGGCAAATGTAGGAAATATACATTTGGAAAATTTTAAAAATCTACAAACCAAAGTTTTAAAGTTGATATTTCCTAAAAACATTTGGAATAATATTAATAAAAGGAAACAAATATTACTAAAATACAATATATTATATCCTAAGCAAAAATTAATATATAATATAATAATAAAGAATTTTTATAGTGTTGTTAAATTAAAAGATGAAAGTATAAAAGAAAATTATAATTTGAGAAATAAAAATAGAATAAAACTTGATTGTCCTTATATCTATAATGAATATGGTATAAGAAATTTAAACTATATAATTGAGAAAACCTTTAATGATGTAAATTGGAATGTTTTTAAAGATTGTAAAAGAATTTCCATTGTAAAAAATAATCTAAAAAGTTGGATATTAGATAATATAAATTAATAATTTGTTAATTTTATGTTGTGCGAATATTTGTTGATATTTTTGCTTCAAATTGTTTGAGGATAAGTTGATTTTGTAATTTTTATAAATTTTATTTAAATGTAATTTTTTTAATATAATTATTATGTATTAAAATAAATACAGCACCTGTTGATAGGAATTTATATTCCTAACGGGATTGAAATGTAACTTAAAATAACTATGAAATAATAAATAATAAATAAATTATAATTTATTTTGCAATATAGAACAGTCGTTATTCAATCTAAGTTTAAGGGTACACTAAGAATTAATATTACCATTATTAGTATCTAAACAATTTTTATAAAGAATCGCAATTTATTTTTTTCGTACTTGCGTAGTTAGGTTATCAAAATTAAATGATATTGGTATTTTTAGTCAGCAAAAAATTTTGTTCTATTATTGCAAAAAAAAACAATTATTTGATCTGTTGTCGTAGATTTATTAATTAAAAAAAATAGTAAAATAATCTTAAAAAAAAAAACCTGAGAAACGGCATTAAAATATCAAACATACAAAATGAAAACTGGAAAATTAAGCTTATAACTTACTTAAACCTCCATTAGTCATATTTTTTGACAAATAAACATATCAGTTATTAAAATGAAAAATTAGAAAATTCTTCCATTTTCAGGCCGAGTATTTTAAACAGAGCAAAGGACTATTCATGGGCCTGGCTGCATCCGCATTGTTAGCCGAATGGACCATGTCCTACATCGAGGATACAGCACTCAATTTATTGGACATGGGACAGACACACATCCCATTATACGTCAGGTATGTTGATGACGTCTTATGTTACGCCGATGCTAGTATTATACATGGAATCAAGGACGTGTTCAATCAGATCTCAGATGATATTCAGTTCGAGATTGAAAAGGAGGAAAAGGGATCGTTACCCTACCTCGATATGCGAATTGAACGCACTAGCACAGGTTTTTCTACTTCCGTTTATAGAAAGCCCACATGGGCAGGCATAACTTTAAATTACAATTCTTTATCCTTTAAAATTAATGTTATTTCTATGCTAGTACACCGATGCTTTGCTCTGTCTAGCTCTTACGAGTTGTTTAACTCCGAGATTAACAAGATCCGTTGCTTACTGGTTAACAACGACTATCCGGTTAATTTCATTGAACGACACGTCAAAAATGCCATCTCTCGTCATTACAATAATGACATAGACACATACAAGGTGAAGCCTAAGAGTTTTGTTTCAATATCATTTCACCCACACATATATTCTCACATACGGAAGCTTTTTAAGCCATTTAATATCTGCATCACCTCTTCAGCAAGATCAACGTTACAAGCCAACTTAAAACCCAAAGTAGCATCGCAAGGCGCAAATACAGAAGTGGTTTACGCCCTTCAGTGCATACAAAATGAGTGTACTTATTACGGTGAGACCGGGCGTGACGTCACCGACCGCATCGATGAGCACTGGAGGGCATATCGTAACCGAAACAAAGCGTACCTTACTTATAGACACGCCAGCTCCTTGTCTCATGGTATTGATTTCGCAAATGCACGTATCTTGGCGAAGTCAAAACCTGAATTCCATAGGAAGTGCATTGAGACATACTATATTCTTACTGATCCTAACTCTTATAACGTTATGCTGTCGGTCCCCAACATGACTCAATACGGCTTGATAAAGAGAAAACGTAAGGTCAAGGACGGAAGAAAGAAGACATCACGGACATTATGAAAACAGAGGCAGAAATATGTTTAATTCTTAACTATATTCCTTGTTGTTCTTACGTTTTCATGTTATTGACACTATAAGTCATTTGGAAGGTCTGCTGTAAAATAAGGGATGAGGGATAGGGGGGAAGAGAGGGGGGAGAAGGAGAGAAGAAAAAAAAAATTTCTTATCGTTTCTTCCTTCCTTTTTCTCACTTTCAGCTATAATTTGTAAAGTTGAAAACTAATTTATTGTATAACTTGAATTTAGAACTTAAAAATTTTAATTTTAATTTAATTTTTAATTTTACTTAATTTTTATTTATTGCCTCAGTGGTTTTAAGTTTGTTTAAAATCTAAATTTCTCACTTGTTTTAACTTTATTATAGGTGGTCTGATTTCCACTTTGAGTTTATTCCATTTTTATTTTATTTTATTGCATATTTTACTGCTCATGTTTTAGTCTTTCTCATTTGTCTTCAGCATCGTTTTTTATTCTAATGTTTCAGTTGAGGACAGCTTGGTTGCCGAAACTGGCCGACAGAGGGAGGCCTTCTGTGTATTCATGACGTCACCCGCATGCGCAGTCGCCGTTCGTGTTCTTCCCAAGAAATTTATGTATAAATTGACATCCAAAATTTTGTTCCCTCACTTGAGAAGGCTGCCTCTCGACAGCGAAACGTCGTTGTATTTCAATTTATGTCTATAAATTATTTTTGTTTAATCGGGTGTATGGCTTATTTATTGTATTCATTAAACAGTACTTTGTTTATGTTTTATCATATTAAAGATATTTTCCCTACAAAAACCAAAATTATATTATATAAATCTTATGTTGACTCACTTATTGATTATGGTTTGTTAAGCTGGTTTCATCTAAATAAATCAGAGGTAAAAAATATTAACAGAATTTTGTATAAAATTCTAAATATAATCTTCATAAATTTCAAAAATCAATCTGAAAACCATAAACAATAAATCCTTATAAAAACAAAATACTATTATCTCAACAAAAAATAATTTATAATTTAATAA
>JAFIDM010100040.1:0-20199 GCA_023159025.1 Thereuonema tuberculata | reverse complement strand
ATCTCCTCTATTCCATCTCCTTTCTCTTTCATCTCCTCTATTCTATCACCTTTCTCTTTATCTCCTCTATTCTATCACCTTTCTCTTTATCTCCTCTATTCTATCTCCTTTCTCTTTCATCTCCTCTATTCTATCTCCTTTCTCTTTTATCTCCTCTATTCTTTCTCCTTTCTCTTTCATCTCCTCTATTCTATCTCCTTTCTCTTTCATCTCCTCTATTCTATCACCATTCTCTTTCATCTCCTCTATTCTATCACCTTTCTCTTTCATCTCCTCTATTCTATCACCTTTCTCTTTCATCTCCTCTATTCTATCTCCTTTCTCTTTTATCTCCTCTATTCTTTCTCCTTTCTCTTTCATCTCCTCTATTCCATCTCCTTTCGCTTTTATCTGTTATATATCTGTATTTATCTGTTATATATTCCCTTTGTGAATTCCCTTTGTTAATTTCCTAACTCTTAACACCCACTTGTCTTCTCGACGGGATGTTCCTTAAGACGACTGGGTTGTCAAAATGTCATGTAAACATATAAATCTCGTAAAATTTATGGCAATAAATTGAAAATAAATTGAAAATTGAAATTAAATTCATGTAAAACAAAAAACAAACAACAAAAAACATTAATCAAAATAAAAAACCTTTCAATGCATTTGCTTTCTTTCGAGTGTTTGCATGGCCGAATCATTGAACTTAGTCCATTTGAACCATGAGTAATTTATTTGAAGTTACAAGAAAGTGGCAAGGGTTGTATATCAGGGATTTCAATGCCCTTTTGTGCGGTGAAAGTACTCATGAAGTACTTCAAAAATATACCGGAGATTGGAGTCCAACAATCTACCGTTTTCGAGATAATTGATGTTTTTTATTTGATGTTATATTATTAATTGTAGTTTTATTTCTGCCTAATAAAAGAAAAACGAAATAGAAATAAAGAAGTAGAAGTATGAACTAAGATTTTACATGTATTGCATAACTTTAGTAACAAAAATAGAGCTATACACCTGATGAAATTAATTAGCGTATTTATACAAAACAAATGGTTAAACGTTGATGGCGAAACGTTGTAATCATTTGCTTTGTATAAATATGCTAATTAATTTCATCAGGTGTATGGCTCTATTTTTGTTACTTAAGTAGAAATATAAAAAAGGGAAAAAAGAAAAAGAAATAAAAGAAAAAATAAAAAAAGTAAAAGAAACTGCATTATCATAAAAGAAAAGGTAATTAAAAAAAGAAAAGAAAGTCGTCACGCAGCAGACTTGAACGCCAGACCATCTGTTCCGTAGCCAAGCGATATACCCAAAGCGCCACGACTCAACTTTCTCTTTCAATTAACACAGGAAGCTATTCAGCTAACATTCCATAAAGCACTCCAGAAAACATCAAATATATCGAAAACGGTAGGTTGTTGGACCCTAATCCACAGTATATTTTTGAAGTACTTTATGAGTACTTTCATCTCACAAAAGGGCATTAAAATCCCTGACATACAACCCTTGTCCTCTCCTTGTTAGTTGTATCATCAAGATTTTACTGATGAAGTCCATACAAATTATTTCTTAAGGTATACAATGATAGTGATTTAAGGCATTTAAAAATTTAGGTTTAAACTCTTTGCTCAAATAAATAATTATTAATGCTTGTTAAAGTAATAATTCAGTGTAAATAATCGAAATTAATTCTTTACATTTCAAATGAGGGTAATTTCTGTGAATTTCATTCTGATTTTGATCGATTACTAGTGAGTATCAATTGTGATTTACTCGTAATGCGTTTATTGTTAATTAACCATGGATGTGGGATTTCTTTCTCAGGGGTTAAAGGTAGCGGGGGGGGGGGGGAGATTAGTAAGTGCCTACTGATCTCCCTCGCAAAATAGCAGCGTTTATCACGAAACATAGAAGCCTTCCTGTAATTCTTTGGATCGCCTCAGCCTGATGGGAATTCTTTAATAGTTAATTATTACAATTAATTTTCAGATGTAATTAGCTGATTAAATAATTACACTCATTCATACTAGTACATTTAAGAAATTGTTGAACATTTCAAAACCTATGTAAAAATATGCTAAAAATTATATGTTTGCTTTGACACTATTGAAATGATCACATTACTGAAAGCAAAGATGTTTGGGTTTTTCTTCATGCATGCCTTTAGATTAAGTCATAATCTGTAAAAATTGTAGCTTTAAGTACTTTGGTGCGAATAATCTGCTCCTCTACCTCTGTCTGTCAGTTATTATATAGTATTGGCCAATACAAACAGTAGTGAAAGACATTTACTGCTCACATTCCTGGTTGCTATGATTAAATATCAAGTACAGAGCACAGAAATACCCTAACTTAGCATTATCCATCCAAAGTGTGTAAAATATGTTCTAAATGTTCGCCATTAAGGCTATTACCTAGTTGATACTATTCCTGCAAATTTTCTATCATATCCCTCAATAACGGCTGTCTCATCGTATAGCAATAATGTATAACCTTCTCCTTGAGCGCCTGAAAAGTGTTCGGTGGGTTGTTGTGGAATATTCACTGCTCCAACATCCCGCAGAAAATACGAGTCAGGGGGCGTATAATCGGGGGAGTAGGAAGGATATAGAAATTCTGTGAACCTTGAGATGCCACGGCCAGGAAAGTTTTCATTAAGAAACTGCCTGCACACCACCTGTAAGCACCTGTCCCAAGAGATGGCCGTGATTCTCTTGGTTGTTAGCACACTACCAAGATCACGCCAAGAATCACACTGTCACTAGAGGCGTGTTTCCGAAGCGTAAGCTGAAACTGCTGCTTCACGTAAGGAAGGCTAAGTCCGTCTTTCCGTGCTAACAGTATGAACGGTTGTTATACTCGACTAAAAATACCTGTTCTTCTGTGCTTAGAACCACTACTGCCTAATACCAGTTACTATTCAGTTTATATTCAAATAGACCGTGACTTTCGGACACGCCCTATTATCGCATGGGGATATGAAATGTTTCACTACTGTTTGTTTTGTCCAGTACTGTAATAACTTAGTAATACAAAATACTATTGTTATTACATTTAATCAAGAGATTCTTTTAAAATCGAGAAACAGTCATGCGATTTTGTAAGTTTTACTTTTATTTAGCTGAATAATATACTGTGAATGTTTATTTGCCAATGCAGATTTGAATTTGTGCAAAAAAAATATGATGATTAGGCAGGTAATCAATCAGTAAAAGAAGCATTACGTAAATTAAAGTCGGTAGTTCTAAGAACACTTCGCTCCAATTAAGAATTACATTTCATATTAACAGTCATTTGGTTAAAAACAAAAGTGATCATAAATTTTGATTGTTACCACAAAAATATATCTGTTATGGTAAGATATCAAATTAAAATTGAAAAATTTTTTAATTTTTTTTACTAAATTATTAATGTATTAATAACTAGTCTGCTACCTTCGCTTCGCTCCGGAAGCTTGCATTTATATAACGTAAACAAACTCTTTATTTATTCAAAAAACCAAATTACATGAAGTAAACTAAAAACTTGAAATCGGAATGAAGAACATTCATGTGGAATTTCAAGTTACCACCTATAGCGGTTTCAAAGAAATGCATATCCTTTAACATTGTCCCCCTCTCCGCCCGTTTACACCCCTTAGAATTCTAATACCGAAAATTTGTCGAATTCGTATATTTTAGATTTTGATAAAGAACACTCATGTCAAGTTCGTGTTTCCAAATCAAACGGTTTTAGGCCTACAGATATGCGTACCCTTCAAGAAAGTTTGTTCTCCTATTATTCCGGAATCGGGTTTTCGCTATTCTTAAATTAAAAACTTTTTTTTTTAAAGTTAAGAACAATATTATTTATTTCTAAAAAATAAAAAAAAAGAAAAGAAAAAAAAGCATTATTATAAATTAAAAAGGAAGTAAAAAAAAACAGGGGGAAAAAAAAAGAAAAAAAATGACATAAAAAAACAAACTTATTGCCTCCAAGCAGATTTGAATCCAATACTATAATTCTAAAGACTGCTGCGCCACGCCAACACTTTCACGCTGGAGCCAGAAATGAGTTAATAAGCAGTACTTGAAAATTAGATACAAAAGTGTCAAGGGGATTAAATCAGGGGGAGGGGGAGATGTGTCCAGGTTTCTTTGTAGCGTGTTGTTTCCACAGTGTCCAAAAGAGTAGTTCTGCAAAGTTTGGTCCAGAGCGGTCAAAAGACCTAGGAGTGAAAAACGAACAAACCAACTTCCTCTTTTATATATATAAAATTAACTGAATAATATACTAATAAATTAATTTATTAGATAAAAGCTTAACGTGTTTTAAAATTGCATTTAATAGAATAGAAAATCACCAAACACACCAAAATTTCTTAAAAAGTCTTTATAACAAAAATTTTAAAAAATACATTACGGAAAACCAGAAGGCGAGCTTTCGGAATCTTGTTCGAAAATTGACAAGGGAATCGCACAAGATTCCGAAAGCTCTCCTTCTGGTTTTCCGTAATGTATTTATAAACATTTTTATTATAAAGACTTTTTTAAGAAATTTTGGTGATGCAAAAGAATCAAAATATATATTAACTTCTGGAATTTAAGATTCAGATTATTAACAAAAAAAGTAATATCACGAAACAAATTTTAAAAGTATGGTCTTAAAGATTTTTCCATAGGTTTAATAGTCCAACGAATAGAGACCAAAAAAGGAGGGTTACCTTACAAAAGGTCCGGTATTTCTAATTTTTTGATATGTGTCTAGGATGGTTAGTAAGTGTTTAAAATGCAATATGCACAATTCTTCCCCAGCCGCGCCCGCCGCCATCTTAAAAAACCCCCAAAAAATTGATACTTTCTTTACATTTTGGCTTATAACTTAGTTTTGGTACATTGTAGCTACAAAAGAGTTCTATGCAATGTTGTAGAGATTACAATTTCCTACAAGTCAGTTTTTAAATTTTGTTTCTAGGACTGATAGTTACGGAGATATGTTTGTTTTGAAGAAATAAACAAAAACGCACTTTCTGGAAACTTGTCAAACTTCTAACTTTAGGACGCTGTAATTCAATTATGGCCTACTCTAGAGAAACAAGTATCAGAATAAAATGTGTAGGGAATTTAATTACCTAGAAAACGCATGTAAATTTTTTTGACCCTACGGAGAGGGGGGTAAAAAAAATCAAAAACAAAGGAATATTGTGGTTTTTGTTATTTTGACCCACAGAGTATCTAAAAAAAAATCACCAATTACCTTTCAGTGTAGGCTTGAAATTGGAGTGTATACCAACCCTACTTTAGTTCTGACATTTTACAGCGCAATGCTCATGAGGCAGGTACTGTTTCACTGGAATACCTACTGGTGAGAGCGGATGTTCAATTTAAAATATCCCACCAACACAGCAGATATATTTTTTAAAGATACATAAAGTAAACAAAGTAAGAACAAAAGGCATTAATAATTATACCAAAATCGATATTAATTGAACTAAAACTGAAAAAAAAAACAAATTTACATCCGCTTCGCTCGTTTCATAGGGGGTGAGTTAATGAAGTCGGGGTCTTCATTTTCGTCAAATGGCGAAGTTACTCGATCGTCGTGGTCTTCGTCGTCGATGAGGACCTCATTCCTGTTGTCACATTCTTGGCCAGCACAGAATTTGCATAGGGTGGAACAATTGAGGCCCGCCTTTCTACAGCCACACGCCCCCATACAGCCAGTTGTGCATCTGCATGAGATGTCTTAAGCAGGTTTGGAGGAGCAGCGTCGCTACTCATCCTGGTGGGTTCCAGTCCTCGAGCTCCTCTACACCAGCCCCACTCGATCGGGTCTTTGACAATCCCCATCCACTCCAAGACCGGCTGGTATGAACTCAGGAAGTGGAAATGTGCTGCGTCAGTGGTCGGAGGTAGTTTAGCCAGATTGAGCTTGGTGGTACTGGTCATTAATTTGCTGTGGCGATGTGACTCAATGACTGTTCGTTACTGCCACCATACAGGGATACTAAGATTTTCTCCCCTGCTGCTGAAATTTCGTGGGGAGTGGCAGCAAGGTCCCCGAACCTCTCCGCCTGCTCCAGCAATGATGGGTCTTTCCTAAAAAGTTGGCAGAATTTATTCTTTCAAAACCCAAAAATGGTTGAAGTGGTGTCGCAGCCCGATATTGCATGCAGGAGCAAGATACAGCCTGTTGAATTGAACTTGTAGGAGGAGGCGGAGTAGATTGCGTCTGGCTGTTTCCCTCTCGCTGGTTTTTTGAGGTAGACATTGCTGAACGCAGGTGTTGTGCCAGTCAGCAGGACGAGTAAGTCATTGTCTTCACCGACAATGACGACGGCGTCGTACGTGGGGGAGAGGCATTTAGCTGGGGCAACTATCAACCTGTCAGCATCTTCAGTTTCATGTAAGGAACTCAAGTAGGGTTGGTATACACTCCAATTTCAAGCCAACACTGGAAGGAAATTAGTGAATTTTTTTTAGATACTCTGTGCGTCACAATAACAAAAACCGCAATATTCCGTTGTTTTCGATTTTTTTTTACCCCACACTCCGTAGGGTCAAAAAATTTACATGAATTTTGTAGGTAATTAAATTCCCTACACATTTTATTCTGATACTTGTTTCTCTAGAGTAGGCCATAATTGAATTACAGCGTCCTAAAGTTAGAAGTTTGACAAGTTTCCAGAAAGTGCGTTTTTGTTTATTTCTTCAAAACAAACATATCTCCGTAACTATCAGTCCTAGAAACAAAATTTAAAAACTGAATTGTAGGCAATTGCATTCTCTACAACATTGCATAGAACTTTTGTGTAGCTACAATGCACCAAAATGAAGTTATAAGCCAAAATCTAAAGAAAGAACCAATTTTTTTTTATTTTTTAAGATGGCGGCGGGCGCGGCGGGGGAGGAATTGTGCATTTTGCATTTTAAACACTTACTAACCATCCTAGACAACATATCAAAAAATTAGAACTACCGGACCTTTTGTAAGGTACCTCCCTCTTTGGTCTCTTATTTGCTGGAGTAGTGCGTCACAATAGCAAAAACCGCAATATTCCGTTGTTCTTGATTTTGTTTTTAGCCCCCCACTCCGTAGGGTTGATTCATAAAACTATATATACGTTTTGTAGGTAATTAAATTCCCTACATATTTTATTCTGATACTTGTTTCCCTAGAATAGGCCATACCTGAATTACAGAGTCCTAAAGTTAAAGTTTTACAAATTTCTCGAAATTGCGTTTTTTTTTTATTTTTTCAAAAAGTGCATATCTCCGTAACTATCAGTCCTAGACACAAAATTTAAAAACCATATTGTACGAAATTGTATTCTCTATAACATTGCGTCGAACTTATTTGTAGCTAAAATGCACCAAACAGACGTTATAAGCAAAAATCTAAAGAAAGTATCAATTATTTTTGGGTTTTTTAAGATGGCGGCGGGCGCGGCGGGGGAGGAATTGTGCATTTTCCATTTTAAACACTTACTAACCATCCTAGACAACATATCAAAAAATTAGAACTACCGGAACTTTTGTAAGGTAAAACACCTCTATTCGTTGGACTATAAGATCAATCATCCAATTTTCCCTCCCAAAAAACAATAATCATTATAATAAGATTTATGTTGTTTTTTCAGCTATTTTAGTCTACAGATATCCTTATATTGAGTTCTATATCGATCAGAGCATGGAATTTGAAGTAATGTGTTCCAATCCATTTCTTACCTCTTCTGAAAAACGCCTGACTTTTGAGATTACTTGTAAGTATAGATATATCTATTCTTATTTTATATGTCGTATATTGCAGTAAAATTCTTCATAAATGAGTAATAACTAGATTTTAAATTAAAAGAGATATCTGATAAATATTAGCAGAAAACTCCGTTAAGATGTTACAGAAGTCTTTGACAATGTACTTCTTTCACTCTTTACATCTCGATGTTTCTCTCCATGTCTTCGTATTATTCAATTGATATCTTGTTTATCGCGATGATGATTTAATGAACCATCAATGAATCCATTTGGACATTACGACGCAGTGAAGAGAAACGACTAGAAGCATTTGAAATGTGGATATGGAGAAGAATGGAGCGTGTGAAATGGACTGACAAAATAAGAAATGAAGCAGTGCTAGAAAGAGGGGGTGAAGAAAGAATAATGCTGAAACTGATCAGGAAGAGAAAAAGAAACTGGTTGGGTCACTGGCTGAGAAGAAACTCCCTAATGAAGGATGCACTGGAAGGAATGGTGAACGGTAAAAAGTTCGAGGCAGAAGAAGATTTAAGATGATCGACAACATTATGGTAAATGGATCTTATGTGGAGACGAAGAGGAAGGCAGAAAATAGGAAAGATTGGAGAATGCTGGGTTTGCAGTGAAGGACCTGCTCTTGGCAGAGAACTATGTATGTAATGAATCCATTCTTCCCTATATGAAGGAACTTGGTTTAAAGAAAAACCTAGCTCCAAAGATATTTAATTATAAAGTTATTGTTCCTATTATACTGACAAGACTTGAGAGTAGACTGAGTATTAAAAAAAATATATATGTTTTCTATTCTGTTTCTTTTTAACAATTTCGGGCTGAGAGACTGCGAATCATCTAGAAACTATTTGAAACTAATAATATTCTAATAATAATAATAATAATAATATTTTAGAAACTAAAATAGCTCCATTTTGAGGGACGATTGCATTATATATTGAAAGTAAAGGGTTATTAAAAGATTGTAATGTTAATTACATTAGATACATAAAAAAAATAATCTTACTAACAAAATTTAACGTGCCGTTACAACAAATTGAAAAAGTCTACTACATCGGCACATATATAAAAAAAGAATAAAAAACAACAACATACGTATTCGGAACCCCTATTTACTAGGTTCCATTATCAAACGAAATGAACTGAGAGGCATGAGTTCTTCAATGAATAGTCTTAATAACGCCATCCCCTGGTGGGCAATCGCCAAACGACGCGGCGGATATAATTCGTCTGCTTCAATAAAAGGAGGAGCGCCATAGTGAACATATAATCTCAAAATCTACATTATTTATAATCCATATTCCAACACGTTCATAGTTGACAAATCCTGATTTTAGCTTCCCAAGAGCCTAATCATGCCAGATTCAAAAAAATCCCTTAAATATTTAATTTTCCTCTTTCCGAAAATCTCGACATTACCTGTGTCAAGGGAATGATCCATCTTTTTGCAATGGACCGCTGTATTACAACTCATATTTTCCTTTTTTACTGCATTTTCGTGTTCTTTCATCCAGATAGCCAGTTCTCTTTTAGTATTTCCAATATACAGGGATATGTTGTGCTTACATCGGATGCCATAAATGGCTCCCTGTATTTTGACACGTTTTCTTTGGTCCGCGCTTTCTTTTTTTTGTTGAGAAACGAGCATAAAGTGTTTCTCGGTTTACAGACAATTCCAATCCCAGCAGCCATCATTGCAGGTTTGATCCTTTTTAGCATGGCTTCATCGTATTTAATAGATACAAACCTACTTACCCTGTTTTGGGCGTTTTTAACCTGTCCTGTTATCAATCCATCGGGCTTTGCTTTGTTTACATTAAACCGTCTATCCTTCATAAACCATCTGAAGTAGCGATCCAGAATCGACTCAGGGACAAAAAAATCCGCTTGATATTATGGAGTTCCTTGATTAAGACCATATTATTGGAACAAATTCTGTGTGCCCTATCCATAGCCATGATTACGGAGTTCCTCTTGTACCATTCCGGTACTGAACTAAGAAAGTTAATGGTAATGAGCGCATCAGTTGGCTTGCAATAAACCGACGTTTCATAATTTGCCGTAAGTTTCCGAATACCGACATCCAAAAAAGGTAAATAACCCTCTTCATCTTTCTCCAACATGTATTGTATTCTATTATTTACACTACTGAAATCCTGGAGAATATGCTCCACATATTGATTGTTGATGAGAAAAGTGTCATCAACGTAACAACATAAAAAATGCACGTTGTGGTAGACATTATCAATAGATACCACCTGATGTTCGATAAAGTTCATCACGGCCTCCGCAAGGACCGCTGATGAGGGCAAACCCATAAAGATACTAGATATCTGCAAAAAAAAATAGCGCTTATTAAATTCGAAGTATTGTAGGTGAAAAAGCAAATCAATAAGTTGCAAGAACCCTTTAATATTGACAATGACCCTTCCTTGGTAAGATCACAATCCCGATTATACAGTAGGAGAACCATATTGCTTGAAAAATAAGATCGGGCATTAGCGACGTATATAAGTTGGTCACGTCCAGTGATACCATCCTTGTGTTGGGAACAACATGGTTATTTCTTAGATAATCAAGTAATGGCTCGCGATTGTCAATAGAAAATTTAGACTGATAATTGATAATTACACTCTTTTCAATCAAATTAGAAATGATCATAATGGCTTTTCCCTTGCTATTTATAATGGGCCTGATCTTGTAAAGGGATCCCTCTTTGCTTTTATGAATCTTTGGGAGTCCTCTGAAGGCGGGTAAAGATTTATTTAAATATAGGCACTCTTTAACTTTATCTTCATGGAGCAATCCCATATCGCGTGCTTTTCCTATTTTGTAAGTGATTTCTTTAATGATCTGTGATTCCGTAAGTCCCACGGCACAAAACCCACGTTGTTCATTTATAAAGTTTGGACACATTCCATTACAATCACTAGTGTTAAGAATGACCAAGGCTCCCCCTTTGTCGGCTTGCGTAAATGTAATATTATTATTTTTCCTCCGGAGTTGTACAAGTTCATTATATTGCCACCTATTCAGAGATAGTTTCGTTCTATTTCTATGTTTGAGGCCGTGAACCAACCTCCCTATCCTTCTTCTTAAAGTGGTTCTATCCTTAGAATCGGGGATGAACCTTATTTGCGCTTCTAAATTAGTGAGAGAGTCAATGAAGTTAACCTTTTCATTCCTAAATTATATTTAACACCTTATACTCATCTTATTCTATGTAATCTGTCCAACGCCATCATTCTTCATGATAACGCCACGTGTCACAGCCTCCTGCGGAGGCTTTGTTGCGTCGATGGGTGGGAAGTCTTGAAACACCCTCTGTATTCGCCAGACCTGAGTCCATGCGACTTTGATTTGATTTCAAAACTCAAGCTGCAATTGCGAACAAAGATGAAAGTTTGACGGCGTTTGGACGAGAGGTTCAACACTTTACCATTAATGGCCCACATGCAGACAATAATATTCTCCACCTTCACAAACGCTGGCAACCTCCGGGTGGACAATCTTGGGGATTACTTTGAGGGGTGTAAGCAATGTGTATTGAGCATTCCTGTGTTCCTTTTTCTTCCTTGGCTACACTGCATTGTCTTATTAAACGACGATTTCCAAATACGTATTTTTGACTTGCCCCCATGACACATTTCTCCACTGACCCAGACCACATCAGTGGTGCAAATCAAACGTATATTTTAGAATTGCAGTGATACCGCATGTTTGGCAGATAAAAAGTAGTTGCTATGACTTATGAATCGATCCTAGTTTATTCATTTTTTTTTCCATCTGGGAACACATAATTCATTCTTTAAACTTCCACCAAAAACAGGCATTAAAGTTCCAGAGCAATTAAGCGAAAGACATTTCGAGGTCTTTTATAGAAAAATTGTGTTTGTGTGAAAGATAATAGTGACTTACCTTTTAAGTTATTTTAACATTTTACATTTCACGCTGTAGGCCTAAGTAAAAATTCCTGAAAGTGTGTTCTCAATATGGCAGCGCCCAGCTGCCTGTTTAAGTGACAAAGACTCTCACATCTCGCGAGTGATTGTTAATAGTGTTAATTGTGCGATCAGACGTATTTTTGCATAATTAACAAGAACGTGCTGAGTGCAAATCCGAGCAGAAAGATGTTCTTTTTCAGTTAGTTGTTAGTTGGGATTTCAGCCATCGTGATGTGTTCATGATTGCTGTGTGTTTGAACTCCGATTCATAGTGAAAGCAAAAAGCTTCTATGATTTTGTGCTTCGTTATTGAGAAGAATCCAGATTGATCTTTCTCGATAAAACCAGTGAAATACATGTGCCAGAAAATGTATTTCGGATGATAAGGTGTTCAACGAAATTACTGTTCCATTTTTGAACGTGAGTCGCCATATTGGAATTTATGTGACATGCCCAACTACGAAATGGATTTCCGAGGAAGACATCGTTCCTTCAGATCAACGGAATGCTGCAACATTACTATGTGAGTATAGTTTCACTTTCCCAGAGCTTCGTAGTTTCTTCGTCGTGCCCAGAAGTTTGGAACTTAGTCGTTTTGAGCGATGCAGTTAAGGCTCAGTTTGACCTGTCGAAGAAAGAACATTTATTTAACTTATTGAATAGTTTTGATTTTGAACTGTAAGACAATTAACGCTAAAGAAATTGCCATAGCTACATTTAGTGTGCTAATCGCCTAGTTAGAACTGATGTTAACGTAGTTTGATTACTTGTTGGAATTTTCTAAATAATTACAGAAATTCCATTTCTCTTTGTGAGATTGTATTATGCTTTAAAAGGAAAATATTTTATTAAATATTTTTTGTTATACTTTTGCATTAGTTTCTTTACTTCCTTATTAAGCCTTTTAATTCGGGATTTTCTAGCTTACCAGTTGATGTAATTCTCTGCCGAGGAAAAGTAATTAGGATTATTTTACACTCGAGATATTCATAACTGTTATTTTACTCACACAAAAATAAACAATTTGGGTCTCTTCAGAAGCAGCTAAGTCTGAACCTCCTCTGACATCTATCTTGAAATAAATTTGGATAATCAAAAACTGTTTTTTAATAAACTCTGAATTTAAATTTTATTTCAATAATAAATTCAAAATTTGTTACAGCAGAGATGTTGGCCATTTTTTTCTTAACAAATGTTTACCTTCTACAATTCTACTTTTATTATAAAAGTAGGGATTTTTTATTGTGACTTATTAAAAGTATAAAATTATTATAATAATGTTCGAAACAAATAATAAACATGAATTTAGTTCTTTGCAAAGAAAATAAACTTTCTGATGCTCTCTCTATCAATTTTTTTGTTGAGCAAGTTTAGTCTAGAGGCTGAAGGGGCATAGATCTTAAATACTTCTTAAAAATCGTATTTTTTTTTTTTTTTGTCAGTTACATTAGATTGCTAGTAAATTATAATTATTCAGCTTTAGATTTCAGTTTAAGAGTAGGAATTAATAAATCTATTTGTTCCTGAAGTAATATCTTTTTTTTATAAAAGTCTTAAAAGTCTTTTATAAAGGTCTTAACATTGTTTTAAGAGTAAATTATCCAATTTTTTTTATTTGTTTTTTATTACCGTAAATTGCGACTCAAAATTCTATTCTAATCCTTGCTTTTTTATTTCTTTGTCTATTTTTATAGATACCTGTCCCATTGAGGATATTGATGTAATGCCTGATACTCGCAAGAAAGTTTATAAACTGGGAGATATTATAGAAGTAAAATGTCAACATTTACGACATGTAGGAGTTTTACAGTGCAAAATCAATAATCAAAATCGTCCCTTTTGGGATTGGGTTGCACTTTGTTAACAAAATTACTGCGTAAATAGTTGAACGCTCTACGCTTTTGTGTACGTTTGGAAATTCTTTTTTTTGTTTTGAAAATGTGTGATGATTATTTTCATAAAAGAAAAAGAAAATTCTATTTGATGTTCTATTCTCGAATGATCCATAAGAATGTTCTTCATCTCAGGGTGTTTTCTGTTTAATTTATGCTCAAATTAAAAAAAAGAACTCGCACTAAACATACTTTAAAACTTCATCTTTCCTGTAAAAACAGTTTGAGTTATACTTTTACACTTTGTAATGATTGTCTCAAATCATAGTGTCCAATCTATAAAATAACTGGAAACAAAAGATGTTAAAATTCCTTAGCCTACAGTTTCAAAGAAATTAAAAGTTTGAGTTCTTTCTGAATTGTTGTGTTTATTTGCTTTACGGATAACTTACATTATTCTTTGATGATATGTCTTTATCTGCAAATCCCATATATTTAAAATAAATAGAAGTTCCAATTGACAACTAACCCTAATATAAAGTTATCAGTACTTGGGATAAACAGTTTTTAAATATTTATTTTTAGTCTTTTTTTTTTTTTTACTTTTACCCACTACGTATATTTTTAGTGGGTGCTATAGAAACTACATCAAAGCTATTCTGGAACTTTTGAGGGATTCCCAACGTTTATATTGTTGTTGTTTTATAAACATGAAGTTATGGTTTTGTAGAACTTAAATTTCTTCAAATGTTATTTCTTTATTTCTTATTATATATGCCTACTACATTGGCACTGGTCAAGAAAAAGATATGTAAAACTAATTACCTACATAATGTACGACGTTTCGGAACTTCTTTACAGGTTCCCTTTTCCAGTTTGGGTCCCCCTTATATTTAAAGTCTTTCTTTTGGATGGAACATGGCGGCTGTGTGTGATTTTCCGTAACGGTTGGAGATAGCCTTTGTTGTGATGTGTTTGCTGAGATGTGTTTGTTGATAAATCTTGGTTGTGAATGGTCACTGTTGGAAGTAGTCATGGCTGGAATTAGTCTTTTGTTGTGATGTGTTTGTTGAGATGTGCTTGTTGAGAAAACTTGGTTGCGATGCGTGGACAATGCCTTGTAATGAGTTCATTAGATGCCATATTCTAGTACATTTTTAGTATTCTGGAAAAGGGAACCTGTAAAGAAGTTCCGAAACGTCTATATGATGTAGGTAATTAGTTTTACATACCTTTTTCTTGATCAGTGCCGATGTAATAGGCATATATAATATTTCATATACTGGCACGTTAAATACTCTTATATTTCTTTATTACTTCTTTAATCTTTTATTTTTAAGTTGTGAAAAAGACGAAAACATTTATTTTAAATTCTAAAATATCTCCTGAATAAAAACAGTTCAAATTTTCTATTTTTTGAAAAAAAACAAATAATAAATTACTTAAAGTTCTCGAAAACGAGTTAACTTTAATCACATCAAAAACTTTCTAATTAATGTATTACCTCAAAGGATGTAATATTGATTGCTTTAGACAATGAAATATTCATTTTTTAGATTCCAATGGTTTTCTATGGAAACAATGGTCACGTTCTAGCGCTATTTTCTAGAACAAGGACCCTTTTGAAAAGATTTTAAATATAAAAATTAGTTTGCCTATAGTCCTTAAATATCCCTAGTAAGTTTCAAGAAGATCTATGTAACGGTTCAACAGTTTTGAAGGAGATGAGGGTGCTACAAACACGTACAAAGACTAAGTGATTTGTTGGGAGCCTTATTTCCTACGAAAGAGGTTAAAAACAATAATTAAACAAGTGAATATAAGTTTGTGCTAAAGCATAAATTTAAGGATAATAAAAAAAATTAAAAATAATAATAATAAAAAGGAAGTACATTAATGTAAGAAAAAATAAAAAAAAGTTAGGAAATTAAAAATACATATAAATCAAATTTAGTAATCGGAGTTTGGTGAAAACCCAATCACGTTCAACTTCCTACTCTAATGAGTCTACGTGATACACTGGTCTACATGTTTTTTGAAAACTCATTTTTTCTTATTCCCTAACCTACGAAATGTATCCAACTCGCCTTCGTTATGTTTTATGAGGCTACAGTTTTTCAGAAATCAGTATTGCAAAAAAAAAAAGTTTTCACTATTCTTTTATTGGCAAACAATTAAGAGTTATTAATAATACATAGAGACCATAATACACTGTAACAATTAAAATTAAAGCAACGCGAAGTTTCAAAGTTCTAGCTTTCGAACTTTTTCGTCAGGCAAAGAAGACAAAAATAAATTCAAAAATGTTGGAAATGGAACAGTCCTCCAAATGATGCTCTCTATGTATAATTAGTTTTTACATGCCCTTTACAACAGTTTAATTAATAAATCTAAAGTGCTAAAAAATAATATATCTGGTTTCCGAGTTGGCTTTGTCACTCCTGCAAAGTGGAGGGTTTCCTGTGTTTTGAAGGCCCATTTGTTTGAAATGTACTCTTGGAGATAGTGAATGGTTTGTTGAGCTGCTATTTCGTTGATTACTTAGACGTCGCTTCACTTTGTTCTCATTGATAACAAACAGAAGATGGTATTTTCTTTCTTTCCTAGAAAGAAATATCAAAGAATAATGCAAGTCAGGCTGCAATCAGTCGTTATTTGTTGTTTCAGTAAGTTATCAGTATGCGCGTGACTCGAGACAGCCTCCATTCCATATAGTTCAGTGCAAACGCGATCGCCAAGAAGCAAATTGTCCTCGAAAGATATGACGTGAAAGCACCGTGTCAAGTCCCGAGAAAGACACACCGACAACCGGACAAAGAACCAATGATATCCAGGAACGATATCTGCATTGCGGTGTCCCGAGTCACTTGTGTCAAATATTAAACGTTGAGTTGAAAGGACCAAGAGAAGAGAATGTTGGATTACCTCAATTGGCGAAAAGGACAATTGAAAGACAGTCGCTAAGTGTAGCAGTCATATGAATTGTGAGTAGGGGAAGGTGTTGTATCTTTGACCACCCTTGATTGTGATGTCATCTATGAGCATACTTTAAAAGCTTTTCTGTTTATTGTGTAATATTCCCGCTATTTGCGCCTTTAAACCTTCAGTGGCAGCTAGATCTTTAACTTGCAAGGAGTGAAAAATGTTTTTATAATTCCATCACCGAAAAGTAAGTATTTTGCAAGTGAATGTTTCTTTAATAAAATTTTTCTTTTCTTTTGATTATTATTTTAACAAGAATGAGTAATACATCTATGCCTATAGATTCATTGTTAGGACTTTTAATATGACTGGATTCACCTAAAATTGTAGCATGGCGTGAAACGTAAGTTCGACTGATGTTGTACCTTTCACCACAGCAGGGTGTTGTTCCTCTGACCAGGTCAAAGGTACAACATTACTTAATAATATGTAAATGTTTTACTTACAGTCATTTAGCATTATGTAAGATGGAAATTTAAATATTTTTTGCCAAATTTTTATTTTTTTACCAAATCTTATCCTTAGATAGTAAACAATCGTCCAGGACTTTGAGTCTGATGTTGAATATTCATCAGGGGAGAGTGTTTTTCGATATTTCAGATGAATGCCATGTGTTGGAGAAGGAATTAAACTTTGAAAAAGAAGATTTAGTTGAAGAAAGTTATGTCCTTGTCAAGCTGACAAAAAAAAAACAAAAAAAACAAAAACCACCAAATACTTTGTGGCCAAAATAAAGGAAGCAGCATGTGATTATTTTAAGTTAAATATTTGAAAAAACTACCGAAGATGGCAAAATTCATCCAAGAAAATAACCAGCTCTACGACGTAGAACTACAAGATATTGTGGCCAGGCTACCAAATCCAACCACAGCTGGCGGCACAGCCAGCTCGACTAAAAGAATGTCTTATCTTTTGGAGTTGATTTTTCATTGTATAATGTAGAGTAAACGGGCAGAAGTAGGCTACTTTAGCCATTAGAATTTATTTCATGTTTTATTATTCTACTTTGAATTGCATATATTTGCCAAATGTATACATTTCTGAATAAAAATGCTATTTAAATACCTTGTATCTAACTGTCAGTTTCTACTACCACCTGGTCAAAGGTACAATACCCTCCGGTCAAAGGTACAACACGTAGTTGTACCTTTGACCACAAGGTATAGTTGTGTTGTAAAATAAAAATAAAATATTTATACTCAAAATATAATATATAAAACACATGCAATTGATGGCAAGATGAGTGAAGATCACTTGTATCCATTTAGGATTTAATTGAGTACAAAAAATTAGAAAATTCATTTAGTGGAAACTGGTCAAAGGTACAACACCTTCCCCTACATCAATTAAAAAAAAAAAAAATCACTATTTGTCTTTTCATGTTTCAATCTTTTACTCTAGCATTTCATATTAAACTAGGCCTCATAAAACAATTTGTATCTGCTTTAAATAAAGACAATGATCGTTTCTACTTTTTTGTTACAAATTTCCTTCAGAAAACTGAAGCTAAGATAGTAGCGCGCATTTTTGATGAACCGTAATTTCGTGAGTTTATGCGGGATGGAACTTTCCCTCAGTCTATGTAGGAGTTGAAAAAGTCGGTCTGGTTGGCGAATAAAAAATTGACAGGAAATTTTCGGGACAATAACAGAACTGACCAAGACATTAAACAATGGAATCCCGATATCAAGACTATTGCGGTGTGCCAATGATGGCCGATTACTGTTGTTTGAAAGGAGACACTGGTGATCAACCAACAGAGATTTGAAAAAACGCGTTTTCTTCAGTGAAGTGTTATAAAGCATTGAAATTGTTAAACACAGCTGCTATTTCTACATTTTTGTTTCATATTTAAGCGTAAGTTAAATTCATAAGTCGGAACAGTTTTACCTCAGCTAAATTATAGAAATGAGTGTCTATTTAAAAGCAAAAATTTACATTCATTATTAACTTTGTTTTGATATTAAAAAAATCTAGCCCGATAGAGTAAATCTGAAACCGGATTGAACTTGAGGGCACTCATACTATATAAATCCAGGTGGATTAGTTAAAAAAAAAACTAATTTTTTTTGTTAAACGTTGAAGTTGTAACACTAACAGCATTACAGGCCCCTGGGTGCACGGAAGATTTGGGCTCCCTGCGATGTTCGACCAACGGGACCCGCGACTAAAAAAAACCCGTGCCCATTTGACATATGGCGGGGTGAATCCTAGGATCCATCTGAAGGTTGCTGTTTATACACCTTTTTGTTATTAATTGAGTTTTAAGGAACAAATTTTTCATGTTAGCTTTCAAACTTTTGTAATGTATAGGCAAATAAGTATTTTATCATACTTATTTGCTGACATTATCAAGGTACTCGTGTTTGTAAAGAGACAGATCCACGGGCTAGCGTATGTTGTTATTGTATTTTCGATGACGAACAGAAAGGTCGGTCGGATCATCATGATGGCCAAGCCTTCACTTCTTATTAGTTATTCGATTCTATGGGGTTCCAACATCCCTGTTCCCCTACGGATATCTGATTGGTTGCATTGTTCCTATGTATATCTATGTTTCCTCATTCCCCAAAGATGTCCAGTCAGATATCTGGACATGCTCAATAGGAGCATTTTTAATTGTAAACATACTTTATTATATATTATAAAAGCGTTATTTTGTCTGTCATAAGACTTAACGTTTTTCCAATTTTGTGACCAAACTTTAAGAGATAGAGTGGTCATGTAAATGGATAAAATGTAGATCTTTTTAAGACAAACAAAATGCTACAAAAATCTTTCGAAAAAAGTTTTTGGTTTCCAAGATGGCGCCTTTTAAAGGGTGAAATTTTGATTTTTTCTCAATTTAAATGAAAAGTATAAAAGATGGAAGAGAACATTATATTGAGAAAATGTTGGTATTTGAAAGTTCTATCGAACGATATATCACTTATTCACAACGCTTCAGCGTTTGCAAGATACATGCAAAAATGTGAATTTTCGGTGTGTGACGCCGACCCGCAATACATCCGAGTTATTCGGAGAAGCCACAACGGGCTGGGAAGTTATATATTCTCCGACGATCGCAACATTAATTTGCTAAATAAATAAAGATTTTTTTTTGAATGCTATATATGCAAGGGTTCCGGAGCAAAGCGACGGTACCCGGCTATTATTATTATATATTATAAAAACGTATATTATAAAACGTTATTCTGTCTGTCATTCTGTAAGCAAAATGCTAAATTACAAATTACTAAAATGTTACTGAAATAGAGAATCTATTCATAAAAAATGAAAATATACTAAACAACTGTCCAACTATACTGATTGGCGACGTAAATATAGATATTTTCAAAATGAATAAAAACAATGTAGTACAGAAATACGTAAAACTTATGTGCAATAATGGTTTCAAAAATCGTCTTTACGGAACAACAAGAAACTGTACAATTCATGGAAATATGAAAACAAATATAGATCATATTTTCATAAATAAACATGATATCAAAACACCAGGAATAATATGTAAAGAACGAATCGGATAACAGTTGAAAATGAGAAAATAACACATCCAAATATAATCTATAAAGAACTAATCAATGATGTTAACAAAACAAAATTCATGAAAATCTACATATATAAAAAGAAAAGTCCTGACTCACTCACTCACTCACTGACTGACTGACTCATCAACGCTCACCCCAAACCCTTGGATCTAGAAAG
>JAFIDM010100039.1:2282-14005 GCA_023159025.1 Thereuonema tuberculata | reverse complement strand
TGTGTGTGTGTGTGTGTGTGTGTGTGTGTGTGTGTGTGTGTGTGTGTATTTTGCCTTCTATAGCTCAAACGCAGGAATGAAGTTCCATGACACATACCTTGTTCGATTTCTCATGGCCTAGAGGTTTGGGGAAAAATCGAATTTCGGTCCCGTTAACTTCTGGTTAAAGTGGCCATTGACCGATTCAGTGAAACAGTGAGAACTGGATACAATTGAGGTTTCTCTCAATCGACTATGTTGAAAATGACTTTTGTGTCCTGAATTCAATGTATTCACTTCTGGTTTCGGTTCCGGATCACAAGAAATGCTTGGCGAGATACAACTCTCCTGAAAGCCTATTAGTAGTCTACATCGATGAAACCGTTACAGAAACTGTATTTGAACCTTGCATTCCAACGGCTTCAATAAACGAGTTTTTCACACCAATAGTTGAGTCACTTTTAACAAATGAAGGTTTTTAAATTGTACGTGGTCGCTTGGTTTTGTATTTATTACAAAAATTGTGAAGTGATTTGTTAAAATTATTTAACAAGTATTTTAACATTCTAAAGTACTTGTCAAAATAATTTGTCTCGTTAGTAAAATGTCTGTGGATACCCATGGATAAATAAACAGTGATGTTTGAAAATGATATTGCTGTAGATAAGTAAAATTTCTATATATATCACAAACTTAAATTTGAATAGGAATTTTAATCTAAGAAAAAGAAAAGATATTAATACCCATCGTTTCCAACTTGTTGTTTTAAAATGTAATAAGGATAACCTAGTAATTAAGGTGTTATTTTCTTCACTTTTTGTTTCTTTTCAGCTAAACTGCCCAATTTCCAATTGGAGTTGGCGAGTACAAAATATCTGAAAGTTTAATGAAGGCCAAAATGTTAATTTTTTTTGGTTAGGCTCAAAAACGTTTTGTTTTGTTTACAGATTTAATAATCTACTCCTCCTTGAGGCTTTCTGAAAAAATAAGCTAATTATCAGTTTCTGTACAGCTATCTTCAATCTCAAGATAAATCTTGCGATAGACTTGAACTAGACCTGTTTCATTCGGTGTCGCTTTCTCTAGAAACATATCTATTTGTTTTTATTCTGGGTATCTTTTACAGTTAACTTTTACTGTTTCTTCGGAATATTATTTATCTGCTTAAGTATATAATGCTTTTTAGTAATTGTATTAATGTTCTTTTTTATAATAAAAAAGATTAACAAACACATGAATGCTTTATATTCTGTTTACAGCCTTGAAATGGAATTGTGCATATTATTTTCTGATTAACTGGCCATTCGTTTATCAGACCTGGCGTTCAGTCCTGCAGTGGCCGGGTAAGAGAGAGTCTAATTTTTACTCTTCAAGTCAATGCAGGTAAGACAAGAACTGGTTTGAAGTAGTGTAAAGGATTAGATAATAGTGTATAGTCCAGCACGATCTTTTGTAACCAGAGGAAATTCAATGTATACAGTGATTGATGACGTCTGGAGAATATATAATCATTACTATATCTCAAATGCAATGGACTTTTGCTTGTAGTGATTTACAGAATTAAGTTAAAATGATGCGAGTGTTCAAAGGGCAATTGATTACCAGAAAGAATCCTTGAGCCTTTTTACCGATTACTCTTAGTGTATTTTTGGGACAATATTAGCCATCTGTTTTAGGGTTAGGCTAGTTTCATAAAGACTGATAATATTAGAGATAAATTCAGACTCATCCTTAATCCTAAACCCAACTGAGTGCATATAAAACATTTTTAAGATACACATTTTGCCCATCTAGACAAACACCCACTGTAATAATAACGAAAGTAATAAGTTCGAAAGATCCTAAAACGAACTTTGCTAAAATGTTCTTACAAGTTGTTCATTGTTTATTTTTTATTTTTTGTTTTTTTTTAAAGCCGTGGAAACGACAAAAAGCATAGATTCCTACAGTTATAGTCATAACAAAGACTCAATAAAAAAAAAAACAGATTTTTTTTTTTTAAAAAAAAAAACATGATTTAAACACCCATTATTATATCATCTTCTTCTTTCTCTAAGCCTTTTCCCATTTCTATGTGGGGTCGGCATTCCCTCCTTTTATTCTTTTTCTCCATTTCCCTCTGTTTAGGGCTTCCTCTCTAGCTTATTCTTTTCCCCTCACTAGGGAGACCCATCTTTCAGTCACCTTATCTCTCGATATGAGCTTGGGTCTCCCATGTTTTCTCTTTCCTGGCACCTCCAACATCCTCACTCGCTTACGTAAACTTCATTCCTTCGTACTACATGCTCAAACCATCTCAGTCAACCTTCCTGAATTTTCCTGCTCAACGGTTACACCTTCATTGTCCCTCTAGTGTGTTTATTTGTAATCCCTTCCTCTCTCGTTATATCACTCATTTATTTTATGATTCTCTTTTCTGCTAATGCTATTTTCATTTTCTGGGTCTTCGTGACTGTCCAAGTCTCAGTACCATACATCATTGGAGGTCTTGCCACAGTCTTCTACAATTCCATCTTGCAGCTTACTTTCCTGTCATATTCCACTCCTTTCCTCCGATTCATCCATCTACATTGGATTCTATGGGCTACTTCAGCCTCTAACCCTTTATCCTTCTCGAAGTTTGACCTTATTTACTTGAATTTTCTTATTGTTGGTAACCTTTCACCTTATTCTTTTATAAATTTGTCTTCTTGATATCTTGATCATCCTTTGATACCATATACTCTGTCCTTGTCCTATTGCTTTTCATTTCTCTTTCCTCTAGCGCCTTTCTCCACTCCTCCAGCTTTAGCGCTAAGCTATCCCGGCTCTTTTCACACCGAACGATGTCATCAGCAAACATCATAATCCTTGGTTTTTCACACTTGATGTCCCTCACCATTCATCCATAACCAAGTCAGACTGTTACGGTCTAAGTGCTGATTCTCATGTAATCCAACTTCCACAGAGAAACTTTCTGTCATATCTGCTGCTTTCTGCTGCTCTTAACTTGTGGTGACAGCTCTCTCATACATCTCCTTTACTAACCTTACATACTTTTCTGATACTCATTTTTCTCTTATGCATCTCCATACTTCTTTTCTTGACACTCTGTCGTTTGCCTTCTCTAGGTCAATAAACACCATGTGTAGCTCTGTTTGCATCTCTCTATAGCTTTCCATTAGCTGTCTTAATGCGAAGATCGCATCTGTCGTCTCTCTTTCCGGAATAATACCAAACTGTTGCTATCATATTGTCGTTTCATGTCTCAATACCTATCACATGTCGTTAAATAGAATTAATTTTAATCCGATCAAACCATACCCACTGAATTAGTTAATGATAGCTAATTGTAGATTAGATAATGATATATTAATCGAAGTAGGGTAGAAACCCTTAGTTTAAATTCCAATATTTTTTATGGGTATTTCTGTCGCCTTTTCAATATAATTTCCTTACCCCTTTGGAAAATATCTCAAATATAAAATTTTGATCTCTATTTTCTTATATCTAAGGTTTATATAGTTTTCAAAAAATCCTTTTATCTATTCAAAACTTATTATACCAGAACAAACATACGCGAACAGACTGATTAATTCATCAGTTTAATTTTCGTTTTGGATATTAAGTTGATAGGAAAGGCCTAGAACACTCAATATGTCTGAAGTACCTTCCCTGCAAAACCCAATCTTGTAAACGATTATGTTGATCAAGATGGTAACTCTAGGCTATCAAAATATTAAAATAAGGGAAGAACTAAACTACAGACATGATGCATCAGAAGACACCATGATATGCAAAAGAGAGAAATCTTGGTTTACTATAGTTAAACCACTGGTAGTTTTGTGAAAGTTTTTGTGATCTTAAATTTATTGATGTAAGAAACTTCCTGATCAAGCATTTTGGAGAAACCTAGCAACAAACTGCATATTTGAACTTTTTTAAGAAAATGTTTACCATGCAAGATAGGTTTTTCGGTCAAGATGAAACTGACGACGAAGAAGATGTGTGTATCTGTGTAAATCTGCTGAGCTTAAAATTATTGTTTAACCATTTACCGTCATGTTAACGATAATAAAACTGAAGCATATTAGCCGAAAAGTGGTGTATGATTTTGAATATAATGTCACTACATGAATGCTTCTTTCTCAGGCAACAGATGATTGCTTATTATTACGCCTCACTTCGCAATTAAAGAACTAATTTTATGTCTTTGTATCTTGTGACTTGCAATCCAAGGTATCATAGCAGTTGCGTTGCAAATAATGGCATCATTAATTTTCAATCTACAATTTGACATATCACTTCCTTTTCTTGAATTGTGTTTGCATGCAATAAGCACAGCATGTGCATTAAAAACCCTACAGCATTTACAAATTTTCCCAAAACAAATTTTACGGCAGTTATGAGTTTTTCTCGTTTTCTCAAAATACGGATATGATGAAAATATGATGCTTTGCAATTATGTTACTTAAGTGCTAAAACTTATAATTTTAACTTTATCTTTTTACAGCAAAGATACTTTATTGTACTAAAGAAACAGCGCTAATATACTTTCTTCTAATTTTAATTTCTGAAATAATGTATAAGATATTACTAAAAATATCTCTGACCTGATTTTATGAACACAACAATATACTTATGTGAGTAATGTGTTTCTGTATCGGTCTATATTTTTCGTTTATTATTTTAAATTTAAATTTTAAAGCTTACTTCTAAATAAGGTTTATGAAAGTTTTAAAATTTAAACTTGGAACTATTGTAGTTTCTATTATTAGTAAAGTAGTTCCTACAAGGCATATAAAAGCTTCAAACTATCCTAGTTGTCCTTCTGCTCCAAAAGTCGTGTCCAAGTGTAAAGAATCAGCTACATAATTCTAATTATTAAATTTTATTTGTTGAATTTACAATTATGCTACAAAATTTGAATTGAAAACAATTGAAATTGAGAATTTTAATTGAAAAAAATATGATAAAAATCTCTTTTTCTTTATTGAATTAACGGGATATTCCTATTTTAAATGCCTTTATTAAATTCCTCTCTTACCTAGCCATGTGCAGGCCAAGAAATAAAAGTATCCTTGATTGATACTAATTAATTGTTACGATTTCTAAGGGGGGAGGTCCTATACTCGAGAGCGAGAACTGGTATTACGGCCCCCACGCACCTTCTGAGTCACGAGGAAGTTTGGCTGGCTGATGAGTCTTAGAAAGGAAGAAACGGCCCGTCCCAGTCTCTTCCAGGTGACAAAGTCAGAGTGCGAATCCTCTCTTGTTATTTGCGTTGTGCCTTCGTTTTTGCTCTTTTCATAACTATAGTTTGTATGTAGTTTCGATTATTTCGAAAAATAGATTCGATTATTTCGGTCAAAAATTATTACATGAGGGTACTTGATTACTTATATACTTTTCAACGTTATGAAATACAGAATTTAATAACAAAAACAAAATATATAATAAAAGTTCCAAAACCTTTAACTTTAAATTATGAAAAAGACAAATCAATGATTAAGCAATTTCTCTGAAAATAATTGATAAAGAACTTCAAATAATTAATTTTTCAAGTATCATTTTATAAGATTGGTTTTTATTTACAGAGGACTTCAGTGATATTCACAGTGAACATTTGCTACTTTCACATCATTACTTCTTTCTTTCTTTTTTAATTCCTCAAATTGATCTTAAAGTTCATTGTTGAGAGTTAAAAGGAATTACAGTGTTACCTCCTTTAACGGACACCCTGAATAGCAGACACTTCTAATTAGTGGACATAAGTGCGCTAATATCGGACATTAGTCCAGACCCTTACAATAGGACATTCCACGTTATCCACTCCGATTAGCGAACCGTCTGAATTGCGGACAGTTATTTTAACTGTAAAAAAAAATTTAAAAAAATTTTCGATTAACATTTCGACAAACACATCATGGTTGTATTAACATCGGTGTCCCATACATTGATATATTGTATCCTTGTTTCCCCCCCCCTCCCCATTGATACATTGTATCTGTGTCCTATGATTCAATGCATACTTGTTTTCACTGCAGTTGCTTTGTAAATGTCAATACGTACTTCATAAAGGTTTCCTATCAACGTGTTGATTAAATTTAGTGCGAATTAAAATGGCGTCAAAAAGGAAGAGATTAGCACTGAAAGAAAAAAATTGATGTTCTTAAAGTTGCTGAAAAAGAAAAGCTGAGTCTGCGTTGTCTTGCTGAAGACTCAGATAAGTGAACTTTTAAAGGACAAAGATGAGATTAGAAAAATGTGGATGGTGAATTCAAACGAAAATTCGAAGAATTTGAAATTTTGTAAAACTGAAACAAGCAAAATCGACGAAGTGGTCATAAAATGGTTCCTCACTGCTCATGCGAAGAACATTCCTATAAGCGGTGTTTTGTTTCAAGAAAAAGCAAGAGAATTCGGTCAAACTTTAGGATTGGACACGTTTTAAGGCATCAAATGGATAGCTAGAAATTAATTTTCTATATACTGTTATTAATTTTGTCATTATTTTAAGTAAGACAAATGGATTAGCACTCATTTAAAAAGAAATATTGTAAATATTTGCAATTGTTCATATTCTCTCATATCACTATGGTAATTGTAGAAATTTAATTAAGATTGTACGTAATTTTTCATTAAATGACATGCTATAAGCTAAAAAATGAAAAAAAGATAGTCCTCCCCAATAACGGACACCTCCCAATAACGGACGAAACTTCCTGCCTCGTGACTGTCCGTTATTTCGGAGGTAACACTGTATTTAGAATTTACTAGATTTTTACGTTGCTACAATTACTCATTAATACAGTGTAATGTATAAAGAATTCAATAATTCAAGAAATTAACATAAGTGGAATTAATTTGATTACTTTTAGTTTAACAGATAATCCAACAGACGGATCTTGACGATCTCGTTTTTTCGTGATTTCACGTAATTTACGCGAGAATAGCCTCTCTCCAAGTATTCTCACAAAATGTCGAGAAACAGTACTATGCGAAGCAGCGCACGAAAATAATATTGCAAGTTTAAGAATATTTTCGGAGGAAATTAATTAATGGAGGACCTCTCATTCCTTTAGAAAGAGTTAAAGACAGAGTAGCTGAAGCTACTCGTACATATTTCGTACAACTCCCAATTATCGTAGTTATTTACTGGAAACCACAGGTAAAGAAAAAAAAAAAAACATTACCTTTAAAGGCCCTTTTCAGGGCCTCAAAATTAGACGAAGAGCTGTCAAACATACTGATCGCCCACAAAAAAAAATTGCTAAAATATTAGAAAAACGTTAACTTTAAAAATTTCCTAATATAAACAAAACAAAACAAAATAAGAAAAAAAAAACATAACAGGATTATGTAAATATATTTATATAAGAGAATCGATTTTAAATTTAAAATGTAACATTACATTACCGAATTAATAATGGAAAAGGAACACGATTTCTCATTTATTTTATTTGCTAATCACAAAAATCAAAAACAAATAAAAAATTCATAATATTTCATATATATATATATATAATTTATTTTTAAATTTCATTGAAATATTTAAATGAATTATAATACGGGGAACTGCATGAGACTTTGCTATATTTTAATATACTTTTCATAAATTTAAAACTGTCAATAAACAGCAATAAATTCATTAGGTAGCATTTTCCTAGTGACAGACATTCAAAGTAAGTTACTAAATTCCTTGACACCTCCTGAAGAGGCTAATAGCCAGATCTCGTGTTTTCCGTAATTCTCATGTAAACGAGATCGTCAAGATCCGTCTGATGGACTGTACAAGCAGAATTGACATTTAAACGTTGTATATTATTTTATTTATCTTAAATGGTAATGATTTTAATAGATTTATGTAATACAAATTCTATAGGGTGTTTCACTCGCTATTGAACTCTGGTTTTCCCTTATAATTTTCAAACTAATGGAAGTAATGCATAGAAATTTCACATGGATATACCTTTAGGAGAAGCATAATGATTTCATAGCAAGTGTTGAAAGTAGTCGTCATTAGCATCAAGGCAATTTGAAAATTATAAGGGAAAATCAGAGTTCGATAGCGAGTGAAACACACTGTATTAAACAAGATAGAACAAATGAGGGAAACTGGGTTATATGATACTGGAAGTATGACGCTCCTCTGTATGTGAATTTCTTTTTATTGTTTGTCTTCGTTTCTTTGGTTCTTAGATAGGAAACTATTGCTTTACAAATAAGTTCCGTTCCAAGTTATTTATATGTTCTGTTCATTAGGCACAGGTTATATTTTGAGTTTTTACTAAATATATGAAAGAGTTCGCAATTATTTTAAGGTATTAAACCCTCTACTAAAAAATGAATGGTCTATACAATGCATTTTAATGTGATGTATATACAGTATAGCCCCGATTATCCGCGGAATTGGGTGGCAAGGGCACCGCGGATAACCCGAAAAAAAGACTTCAAATGAGGTGTAAACACTAAAAAGAATATTTCATCATAAAAAGTATGTTTTATTGTACAAAAAACATAATATGTAAAACTTTTAAAATATGTACAGTACAGCAGAAACCTCTCTGCAGAGCAAGAGCCTGCCACTCATACACAAATTCCGAGAAGGCCTATAGGATTAGAATGCAGAATACATCTGTCAGTAATTTTCGACCTTCGCACTGTAGGGCCTATTATACTTTCCTTGTTGTTGGCTGGGATTAAAATTGTTTTTTTTGAGGTTCGTAATTAAAAAAATTTTTCGCCGCACTCGCGGATAATCGGGGCATTACTGTATTTGCGTTATGGTTTATTGTCTACAATACGTATCGTAAAATAAGAAATGAATAAAGTAACAATATATCGTATCGTTTTAATTTTACTTAAAAACCTAATGAGTTACAAAACTGAAATTTAGAAAATGAGTACTAATACATATATAGTATATAATACAATGTCGTTTATTTATTTTGCCCTTGGTTTTTCGTTTTATAAGAAAGTCTAATGGCGACTTTAAGAAATATTATAAGAATTGGTTGGTTAATGCAAATGTATTTAAATTGAACGTTCTATGAAATGTGAGATGGAGACTTTGTTAAAGTTTCACAAAGAGCAATGTGAAATTTTTAATATGCTAAAGGTATTACTACAATTATTAGTGAATTAAAATTTTTTTCTGAATTCTTTCTTCTGTTATTCAGTTATTTCACTTGTCCATACCATTTAAATTGCCTAGTTTTTTTATATAATCAACTATTTATTCTTATAATTATATTCATCTAATTTTATGATTTTTCTAATTAAATTATTTTTTTTTTTATTTTTTATTTTTTGATATTCTTGCTGAGCATCGCAATAAATCCGTTTCTGCTGATAGTAATTTTGTTTCTGTTTTTCGTTTTTTTAAGTGCTAAGTTTCAGCTCTTGTCTAGGAGAAAGCTCTTGTCTAGTGACTAGGAGAAAGTACATTTTATCTTCTCATCTTATCAAACTCATATTAGAATTTTTCTTCCAATTTTCTAATGGTTTCTGGATAAATTTTCAATAAAATTAAAAGATCAGCAATATCTTAGCAATAAACCTTTACTTACATAAACTTTGTTCTTAAAGTTAATCTTTTTTGATTTTGAGAAAGAACACTAATGTCAAAATATGTGTTTCTAACTGAAAGGTATGTGTAAGATATGCAGACCTATCTAGAAAGTTGTCCTTCCCCCCCCCCCCCCCGTTTACACCACTTAGGACACCAATATTGAAAATTCGTCGAATAGGGAGTCTTTTTGATTTTGACAAAAACACTCATGTCAAATTTCGTTTTTTAGCTTAAACTGTTTCAGAGATAAGCATAACCCTCAAGAAACTTCGCCCTCCTCGTTTATACTACCTTAGGGATAGTATTTTTAAATATTCTTTCTAATGAGCGCCTATCACATGGGAAAGCAAGTACCTAAGTACTTTCAAATACCTAAGTTCAGCGGTTTTGGCTCTGAGTTGATGAGTGAGTGAATGAGTTTTGCCTTTTATTGGTATAAATAAGGTAAATGCACTGGTAGTGGACATTACAACGAGAATTCTCACTGTTTTCGTGAATTCCGGTTTTTATTTCCAAAACCCATATATTTAGAAGTACATTTGCTTTCGTATAAGCTCTTCCTTACTTTGAAGTTATAAAATGAAAAGCAATTAAATTTAAAAAGATGTTTTGCTAAATGTTGAATAGTGGACACAGAAAAATTGGGAAAATCCATTAGTGGACATTTCTATGTGGCAATGGTGAACATTTCAATAATGCCATTGGTGGACACTAAATTATAATGAGAAATCATTTTTTTTCTTGTCATATTTATTGCAAATGAAGTAACTAATAGAGGTGTATAATATTTAAAAATATTATCATTGTTTTATTTTATATTGTTGTATGTAAAATAAAGCATAAAATTAAGTAAACTTAGTTTTCACAAATTAGGTTAAAATTTTTGATTTACCGAAGTAACTGTTTATGGAGTTTGGAAATTGGTAGCGATGTCTATCTTCTGTACCAAATACTAAGAGCTGTGAGACTTATTGATGGTTCTGTCATTGCTTTCATTATTATCAAATTATTCTCATACTACTGCATGGAGTGAGAGCGAGGACCGCAGTTTCATTATTGTTCGTAAATCTCAGTGATTTGAAAATTCATTTACATTCCCTGTAGTCCTTTGACAAGAATAGGGAATTTACATTTATATTCCCTATTCTTGCCAAAAAAATAAAACCCACACACAGTTCCCTTCGGATAGCAAATACATAGAATGGAATTTAATGGTTGATTCGTCGTATTACTTTCCAATTATTATAATTGTTGTAATATTAATTGTTTTTATATGTAAAGTTCCTATATTTCTTTTGTAGATCCCAGCCTCTACCATTAAATATTTCCAACATCACAAATTTAAATGTAAAATAACTACATTTAATATTAAAAAGCAAATTTTCAAAAAGATTACGTCTTTTCTTTTTCAAGCCTAAAAAATAATAACAATAAGTTGAAGAACAATTAAATTCCTCGAGAAAATATTAACAATATTGTTACCGTTCGATTTGGTCACTCCCCCGCGTCCAGAATCGCCTCGTCCAACCCGGCTCCCCTGTTCGAAGTTAACCAGTCCGGAGGTTGGAACGAGGCAGCTTACGGCCTTAAAACAAGCAGCAGAGCTGTGGAAAGTCAGTCAGTCGGGTGGCAGAGGCCACAACAGGTTCTCCAGTCTCGGAGAAATTAGAAGGAATTCTGACAGTTGGTCGGGTGGCAGAAGCCACAACACTATCTCCAGTCCCGAAGATAAGAGGAGGTACGTTTTGCAGTCAGTCGGGTGGCGAAGGCCACAGAACAGACTCCGGTCCCGGAGAAAGGAGGGAATCGTTTGACAATTCAACTGTGGGCAACCGCCCAGCTAGGAAGATCTCCAATTGGAGCAGGTCGTTCAAGAACAGGTCGTGGACAGAAGATCTGGAAAAAGGTAGCTACTCGAAGCTAGGGGGAAGTTACAGTTTGGTGGATCCCAGCCACTAGAGGATCTCCGGCCAGGAGATAGAAGAGAAGCAGAAGAGATTCGTAAGGCAACCGACCTCGAGTGAAGTCTGATAGAATCCGGAGGTGATCGCAGATCGTTAGAGGGGCATCGTGGAAGACAACCGACGCCCAATCCGAGCACCCGTTCCCCGTAGAACCCTGAGGTGACCGCAGATCGTTAGAGGGGCATCGTGGAAGACAACCGACGCCCAATCCGAGCACCCGTTTCCCG
>JAFIDM010100038.1:8232-20204 GCA_023159025.1 Thereuonema tuberculata | reverse complement strand
TACTGTCTCCGATTTCCAGCAGAAATACCAAAAAATAGTTCAGTGAAATGGGACAATACGCAAAACGGACAAACATACAAATCAACATCCCCTGAATTAAAAAACATCAAAACAAAATTAAGAATAAAAAGGGGTGAATAATTAATCCCGCTTGCATTTAGCTTAGCATGTAAAGAATTAATTTGTTACAAGGTTGATAATTAGACCTATACTTATAATTTTGTAATAGAGAGAATTTTTCATATCTCGCTCTTTTACAAATGAAAGAAAAAAGGTATTCAATTCGCGCGCGCCCTCAGAAAATTTGCTCAGCCGTCTCGTCCTTCTTAAGAGGGGAACTGTCGCTTAATAAGTTTCTTGTTTGTAATACTTCCTACACATCATTTAGGGTAATTTTTTCTTCTTTAAGTTTATCAGAGCACGATATATGATTTCTGGAATATATTTTTTCTTATTGCTGCCTCAATTGTCTTTTCTCCATCGTAAGCAGAATTTCCAGAAAAAAAAATGAAGCAGAATCTCAAGTTATCTAAATCAAATTGGTTTGAAAAAATCCGATATTTTGGTAATCGGAAGTTCTTTTATTTATTACTCAAAGTTATCTGTTGGTGAAAACTATTTCTATAAGTTTTTCAGTTACAAAAAAGCCAGGTTCTTTAGTGTTGTATCGTCTTTTATTTTGTATTTTAAATTTGCTATTTAAGAAAGCAGGTTTTTTTTTTTTCATTGAATTATGTTTATTAATTTCCAAGAGAGTTCTTACTCATAGTTAGCTGAAATGAAAACTTACGAAATTTTTAACGGTAAATGGGTACGTCAAGAGCTAGAATATTGTTTTTCCATTTTCCTGACTGTTTTAAATGTAAAAAAAGAATATGTATAATATCTGACAAGAAGAGTACATCGTTTATCACGAAATACTCAGGATTTGAAAATTCTTATATCCTTAAAATATTAAATTTTTTTAAAAATCCCTTATATAAAAAACGTTATTGAATTTTTAAATAAAGAACTCTGTAGCAGAAACATGACATACTAATGATCAGAAAATTAATTTTAAAAAATTGAACGAATCTACTGAAATGAAATCAGTCCTATGTGGACGGTGATTATAAAAATATTCTCAAAAAAGCCTCAATACATTTCCGGAAAGATTGAAAGTGAAATTTTACTGTTCGTCTTCCTAATCTTTAATTCAGTTAAGTTCTACATAAAAATAAATTAATCGTTGAAAACCCTAGTATATAAAACATCCAGCTTAACATAAAACGGCTTAACATAAAAAGGTCGTTATCAAAAATATTTCTGAAAAATATTTCTGTTCGTTTTTCCATAATAAAACAAACAAAAAAATGCTCTCAAGAAAACAAAATTAAGTTGATTAATATTACAGCAGAACTCGTTGAAGCGTGAAAAGGATTAAGAAACCGGAAGTATTTAACATAAAAATACTTAAATAAAATATTAATTACGGCTTGAAAGAAAACGCTTTTTTCTAATTCGTAAATTTTCAGTCATTTTTTGTCATTGATAAACTACGTTAGAATATATTTGAACTTTTATATTCGAAATTCGTCTATGACTTGATGAAATACCGCAAAATGAAGAAAAATAATCTAAGAAATGTAGGAGAAAAATATATTACTTAAATATTTATCACTAACCTGTGTCTTTGAAATATAAACATTTAATATTAAGAAGAAGCGATTTGACAGAAAATTCTCAACATTAAAAATGAAGAGACTAATCTGCAACCGAAATTGGAACTGTGTAATCTATAAGTAAAAAGTTCCGAATGACCAAATAATAAAGAAACGAAAGAGAGTTTATGTTTTAATTATCAAGTACGTAACAATTAAGTAAAAGGCCATTTGCGTGAACATGTCTTCATTCTTTAAGAAACCTGAATTGATTTTTATTGTTAGAAATTCATAATTTGAAATTGTAAATAAGAGTAAAGTATTTCTTTCTCCTGATTTACTAAATGAAGAGGTTTAAGTTCACAAAATTTATTTCGAATTAAAAATGTAGCTCGAATGGCAATGTTTAGAGAAAAACATTAAGTTGCTTTTTGTTTTAAATTCAGATATAAGTTTTCTAATAACGGAAACAAACTTGTTCGATATAAGCCCATTTCTTATCGGCATTTGCTTTGTAATTAATGCCTATCATTTAGTTCAGATTCTTAAGATGATGCTTTTTTTAAAATTTATTTGAATAAATGTAAAAATCCTTGAAAATTTGCATAGAATAAAAAAAGAAAATTTGCTCCATCATTTATATTTACAGAAAGTGTTCGAATATTCTAAAAATTTTCTTAAAGCCTCAGTCATATTTAGCTTGTCTATAGCAGCGAGTCAACTAGCAGCAATACTCCCTCGGTTAATCGCTCGGTCTTAATAAGAAATCGCTGATCGCCCGTTCGCTAAACGAGTGAAAAATTCGCTGCGAGAAGAGTTGAACATATTGAACTAGATGGTCGCTGCTGGTTGGTCACATACGAATAATCGCTGTGTAGCTGGAGTTACTAAGCGAGTCGGCACAGAGTCTGTGTAATGATTGACCCGACAGCTAGAGATTTAAAAAACGCGACAAATATTTTGCAGAGCTCTAATGATGTGGTGTGTTACAACTGTTTTCCCAATTAAAGTTAAATTGTAAATCTTAATAAGTAAACTCGGGCTAAATTTAAAATAATGTGATATTTAATGAAAAATAATCCATTGTAACCTTTTTTATTAAATCTCTATTTGTAAACTTCTAGTTATTAGAAATAAAATTTAAAACAATAATTTTTAAGTCATGGAAAAAATAATTATATAGCAACAATTTAGACCGTCGCGTCGTACAGATTGTACTGACACTTACTGCTTGTAATCGCGGCGACAATGGAAGAAGAGAGTGTCTCAGAACAATGTGACAACGCTAATTGCAGTGATTTACCGATAGCGAAAACTCGCAGCTAGAACTCGCAACGAGCGGTTCGCCTAGTATGGTTTGTTTGTTTTTGTTTTTTAGTTAACTCAGCTTGTGAAATCTTATTACTATTCCACTTTAATATTTTTTCTTTATTTTTTTCATTTGTTTCTTTGAGCAAAATCCCTCGCTTGAATGTGCTCGAAGAAAATTTCTTCAAATTTTTTTTCAATTTCATACGATATCTAGATATAAATTATAAAACAGATTATAATACTTAATAATTATCTACTTGGATATCCACTCAATCTCACCCCTTCGAGAGTTCTGTAAATTGATTTCGCAATGCTGCATGTCTATCCTCCAGCAAGTGATATTTAGCTAAATTTATACTAATTTGTTATTAATAGTTTTCTGTTATTTTCAGCTATTAATTTTGAGGTAGTTGCTGCCGCGATAACTTTTCACTCTGTACTGTGGCCAATGTTTCATTGTATCTATTGAAATGAAACCTTTGAGAACACTGCTACTGAAATAAGAAAGAAAATACTTTTAAATAGGAAAAGAGCACAGCAGCCTTACATATATAAATATCTCGATTGTTATTCTACATGCTACGTTTAAAAATTTAGTTGTAAAATTATTATTACACAGTAAAAGTTGACAGTCAGTGAAGAAAGAAGGACTGGATGAGACTTTCACATCGAAATTATACATCTAATGTCAACCTTACAAGCATTATGGTCACTCTAATAATTGCTCTTTTGTGAAACGAAAAAGAATTTTGATATGGTTTCTGGGAATACTCTCGTAATCATCTTTTATTTAAACATCATGCTACAGATGACGGTGGCATTAAATAAATTCGTATTTATGAAAAAACGAAACGGATTGACATTCAAGAATAACAGTAGAATTTATTTTCTAAAAAGTACATGAACATTTATACTTAGTACATTTTAACTTTCAGGGCAATATTCTAATACTAATCATTTGTTCCAAATTAAAAATAGCTGTTTTCAGTTTTAATAGAACTTATTACGACGTGGAAACGAAATGTAAATGGAAACAGCTTATTTAATTAATTACGAACAAACGAGGTTATATGAAAGAACGATTTGTAGTTGCCTGTTGTAATTGTCTGAATCTATTAAAACCCCATTTATGCTTAAATATTGGTAAGATTTACGATTTCTTTCTGATATGGATTTATTAATGCTGCCATGTTCTCTTTGATAACTCAGCGTACAAAGAAGACTTTTAATTCTTGTTTTATGCTCACAGATTAACATGCACATTAGCTGAATGAGATAATTGTCACAAGGATTTTTATCATTATAACAATAGACAATCTACTTCATACTCCGTTTCAAATTACTAGACCATGGATTGGTGGAAATTCCAATGGACTATGCTTTCTTTCTGCAAGAGTAGAGTAATATGGAATTCAGTATACTATAGCTACCTAAATCATGCATCAATGTCATTATCTAACAACGGCCTAAAGAAACGTAAAAAGGAATCTAAGATTTAAAAAACATCATTTTGGGTTTTCGAATAATTGGAAGATCATACATTATTTAAGAGTTTAGTACATAATTATTTCAAATTTGTTACAAAGAGCTTAAACATTTTATATGTAAATATGAAAGCTAGCACATAAATTAAAATGGACTGAAGTTACAATACGTTTAAAGTTTCTCAAACTCGTCTCTCAAAAATTTGAAATCTGCTTCAAATTTAGATGGCTTTGGTGTGGCTCGATTCCAGCCTTCATTCAGGTGTTTCATTCTGGAAGGCCTCTTCAAAATTTCAAATTTATTTCCTGTGGGCTTGTATCTGCTCACATGGATGCATCGTATAATATCCTAAGGCAAATTTCCATTTGTGTGTAGAAAGAAGGTTTGTATAATAATTCATTGCTTATCTTCTTTAAGTCCTTTTCAATTATTTCCACTTCTGTGTAATTAGTGAAAGTACTTTCAAATTTGCTTTCATAAGGAGATACACTGGCATAATAACAAAGTTTTCCCAATTCTCCATTGACAATGTTATACACAATCAAATCCCAAGCTTTATCCACTGGATTTCCTGTATCAATCCCCATCATCCATTTACCTTCCGTATTGTTATACTTTTTGGCAATACTTTCAATTGCATTGTATGTAATCTTCTTCGACTTGATCAAATCTTCCCATTCTTTTTGGCTCCCTTCAATATCTGGTGTATCTCTTTGATTTGTATTTGGATTCCACTGCAATCCACCCAATTCCATCTTTCCTAAAAATCCATTTAATAAAAATCATTTTTTTTTAATGTTAAAAAAGGGCTGAAAATGTTAAAAAGGGCTGAAAAATAATTTTTCTATTTAAATTGTTTCAAGTATTTTAAATTGATTAATTAACAATATTGTAAGCAAAATATATAATAAACAATATTTATTAATTCAAATTAATCATAGTCTAGTTTCGAATTAACTATCAATTTTTATTGTTAATATACAGGAAATGTTTCTGACTGTTTCGTAATAAATGATATTAAGACTTTGGTATTATATCAACTGTTCTTAAAAGATAGTGGAGACCAACAACCTAATTGTAGATGAACTGTCAATGGAAGAATTAATTGAAGGTTTGAAGAAGACAAAAAAATGGAAAAGCAATTGGAGAAGATGACATAAATTTAGAATTGTATAAATATACTGGTGAAAAATTTCACCAAAGGTTACTAAATTTTCTAAACAATATTTATACACAACCCTATACATCAAATGAATGGAGAAGGAGTATGGTACTGCCGATTTTCAAAAAAGGAGATAAATGAAATTTAGATAATTACAGAGGAATTAATTTATTAAATAATTGTTACAAAATATATGCCAGAATTTTAAATGGAAGATTAAAACAAGAAAGCGAAATATTCCTTCTGGAGTGCCAGAATGGTTTTCGGAAGGGTAGATCTTGTATAGATGCATCAAATTATTGCTTGAAAAAAAACGAGAATACAATCTAGAAACACATTTCGCTTTTATAGATTATACCAAAGCTTTTGGTATGATCAATAGATTCTAAGCTCATTGAAATCTTCTTCAAAACATTTGTAATATTTAAACAAATAACACAATGGACATTAAACTCAATAAAGCTAGATCTGAATATAGAGCCATAAACCAAGGAGTACGACAAGGTTGCCCTTTATCACCAACTCTTTTCAATATATATATGGATGAAATAATACGTCTTTGGAATAAAGATTATAAATTTGGAATCCAAACTTCAAACAACAAAAGAATAAACACTGTTCTTTTTGCTGATGATCAAATATTAATTGCTAATTCTGAAGAAAATCTTCAAGGAGGTTTATTTAAGTTAAACGAAATCATAAAATAATTTAACATGATAAATTGGTTTATCATCTAATAAAACCAAAATAATGGCATTTAAAGGTGTTTATCCAATCAGAAGCAAAATTGTAATTGAAAACAGGATTTTAAAACAAGTTAATTCTTTCTCATATTTAGGGTGCAACATCTCTTATGAAGGAGAAATCGATATAAACAAAAAAATTATAATATTTTTACAAATATTAGGATTGCTGAATTCCATTTTAAAACCCAATATAGTCCAAAAACTTTCCAGAACAAAATTATATAAAACTCTAGCTTTACCAACTCTCTTCTATGGAAGTGAAATTTGGGTTCTCAAAAAAAAAAAAGATATCAATAGATTAAAAGCGGCCGAAATGAGATACCTAAGACGAACTGCCGGATATACTTTATTGGACCACAAAAGAAATGAGGAGATACTCCAAGAACTCAATCTACAACCAATAGAGGAGAAGATTTCCACATATAGGAATAGATGGTTACAACACGTCTCCAGAATGACACCAACTAGAATACCCTATAAAATACTTCAGTACAAGTCTCAGGGAAAAAGACGATCTGGACGCCAACAAAAACGCCTTCTGTGTAGCTGGAACCGAAACGGGTCAACACTGGCCCAATTTCGTGTTTGGAATTGAGGAACTAGAACCTTATTACTAGTGTTGGACCTCCTTTAGCCTTCAAAACAGCTTGAATTCGTCCATGCTTTGTACACCGGCGCATTATCCTGCTGGAAGTAGCCATCTGCCTGAGGATAAACTGTTAACATTTACGGTTGCACTTGGTCAGCTATGATGTTTAGGTATGCTCTAGCATCCTGACATGCCTCCAGAGATATAAATGGACTTAACGTGTGCCAGGAAAACATCCCCCACACCATGACACTGCCCCTACCGGCGTGAAGAGTTGTTGTGAGACACAGCATTTATACGCACAGCATGGGTGTACCTTGTACCTAATAAAGTTACCGGACAGTGTATTTTTCACAATTATATTCCACACGTTAATTTGTTTTATTGATATAGACTATATCTCTTCTCATTAATTTATCATGCTACGGATGATAGTGTTCTATGGGGTTTAAAGTCTACAAATTGGTATTTTTGCATGGATACTTTTCAGTTGTAAAGATTTATTTCATTGTAAGATGCTTAGATAGACGCTCTATCATCCTGACGTGCCTCCAGAGTGAACAATGGAATCAACGTGTGCCAGTAAAATATCCACCATACCATGACACTGCCCCCACCAGCTTGAAGAGTTTTGTGATTCAGACGGGTTCAAACATTCATGCGCACAGCAGGGATATACCTAATAAAGTGGCCGGACCGTATATATACTGTATTTAACTGTACAAAAAAAATATATAAAAAAAACAGTTTTAGATACTATTAATTCTTCCGCCTATTTTCCAGCATTACAATGATTTATAATCATATTTTTTTCTGAAGTCGTGATGAACAGCACTGACAATTTAAAGTTAAAATTCATTAACAACTTTTCTCGATAACCCTTAGTTAATCTAGGGTGACCACATTTTGAAAAGGAACTTAACAGTAGCGGACTTTGTTATTTGAATTACTTATTTACTTGTAAGATTAAATGCCACTCCTAATGAGATGCAGATGAACTGCAAGGCTCTGAGGCTTGTGACTCTCACTGCTGTCTGCTGCTCAGATCTGGTTATTGGCTGAAGGTCAGTAACTGAAGAAGTTTGGTATTCTGCATTACTTGTGTTGTAAAAATCAGTACAAGATACATCTTGAAATTGCATCTTCACAATAATCGTAGCTTTCAGAGTTTCAACTTGAATCTAATTTTTTTCGTTAGTTCATAAAGCATTTAAAACTGAAAAAAAAAATTCCACCTTCGCATTAGTCCCTGGAAGGGTCGAAGCAAATTCAACTAGCAATGACAAGTATTTGAAAAGAAATACCTTCAATAGCAGAATATGTCACGCTACTATTCTGTGAGATCCAGTTCAATTTTTTTCTTCTAACTTTTAATTAGAAACACATCTTTAAATCCTTAACTTCGTCAACTAGTTCATCTTCATTTATTACTTTAAAATTTTTTTATGTTCTGAAACAGATTTGAGGCTTTCTGGAACAAATCTCCACATATTATCACTACCAGAAGACATTTTCAACTGAACCCACTTGAAAGGTTGTAATGATTGGGAAGGTTAGATTAACAACTTAAAATACGTTTTTCTCTTCAAGTTCTCACGTTTTCAACGAAAACATATAAATTAGCGGCATTCCTTTGCTGTGTAACACTAGCAATAACCGCAGATATTATGTTCTATGTTGTAAAATTTTTTTACTAATAATTGGTAAATATTAACATTTTTTAATGAGACTGAATAACTATTAATCAAATGCAGAGGCTGGAAAATAATTACTTAGACTGATTTTTTTTAACTACAAAGTCAAGTGTTTCTTTCTATTCAGGCAATGGATTCAATACATTTCTGAGTTTATTCCCACCATTTTCAAAGTTGGCCAAAGTCAGCTGCAAATTCCATAGTTAAACAGCTTAAAATTTTATTAGTTTGTTTAAAAAACTTATTAATAAGTGATAATTAATATAACTCTTATATAACCAATTAATATAACTAACATAACACTAATGCCTTTGTTACCCGTACATTTATGACCTTCAGCACATTAAAGGGACTGCAAATTTCATTAGTGAAATCGTACATCTTGTCTAGTAAAGAATACCAGTTTTCATTAGTGACATATATTCAAATGCAGGTTTCTTAGTACTGTTACTAGCAGGAAAAAGTGGTTACTAATTCAAAATTTATTCTGTGATGGTCTAATTCTTCTTGAATTCATAAGTGCCCTGTATATACACACATGCTCAAAAGTTAAGGAATTGGCAATTTCAGACCTTCCAGGAATCCTAATGTCATCAAATTTGGAGAAAATATAAACAGTCCTACTAATACAAAGTAAATATAAAACATAAAGGTGCGGGGAATAACACAGAACAGTCAAAGAATATTCTTGTAAGCGAACGTATAGCGTACTTTCCAGTCCTATCCCACTGCCCCGCCATTGGTCAGACAAGGCTATGTGGTCACCCCTCTCTACAACACATGCTGCACAACATATCGGCATGCAGCTAATCTGAGTATCCAGCAACGTTAGACAATTAGTCCGACTTCTGAAGAAATGCTGTGCGAAGGTTATGGAGCGACCTTGGAGGTGGCTAGCATTGCACGATGCATCTTCTGAGAGCGTCCCAGAGTCTGATTGAATTCAAGTCGTGGAAACAGGCTGGCCAGTGCATTCGTCCTCATAGGCAAATTACTCCTCCACTAGTCTAGCACTAAACGGGCGTTGTCATCCATGTAGCGGATTTTAGGTCCACAGCTCCCTGTAAAGTAGCGCATACTGCTGAAGGATGCTGTCGGATACCTGGCCTTCTACGGCATACCGTTCGAAGATGTGGAGTGGTGTATGTCAACCGAACATTTTGCCATCGCCATACCGACATGGATGACACGTATCCGCTTCTGGGATCTTTCTGCATATGACACTTCGGGAATCACTTTCCAGACAGAACCTGGACTCATCAGAAAACATTACAAGCGCCTATGTTCCATGTTGAGTGTTCTCTGTATCAGGGCCGCCCAGAAACTAATGGTGGCCCCGGGGCAACATTTGGATTTGTGCCCCCCCCCCCCCAATCCCAAAAATCTACAACCAAACAAAAAAAAGGACAATACTGCGGGGCTCCTCGTGCCTCAAGAGGCCCCTCTTTTTGTGGGGCCCCGGGCCAATCTGCCCCTTTTGCCCTCCCCCTCTGGGCGGCCCTGCTCTGTATCACGCCAGATGGTGTCTGATTGACCAATGTCAAGGCAATGCAACGCCCGGTCTTAAGAGCAGATCTAATTAATCGCCTATACACAGTATACCTCCCATTGCTGCTATCAGGTGTCTCGTGAGATCCACCTTAAGGTTTGGTTGTGCCGTACGGCAATTAGCCTGAGATATCGATTTTCCTTGCATGTCCAAAGCGTTGACGAATGTTCCCTTCCTGTTGGTATCTTCTCCACAATCTGGATATGATGCTTGTCTTAATGTTTAGAGCCTGCGACATCTTCCACTGTAATTGATCCGGATTTCCAGATGCCCAGAGACTATCTCTTGTTAGGTCATCCGGAGGGATACTCTGGACCATCATAAACTGTAAGGAAGTTTTAAAGTAGCCTTAAAGAGCCCTTATATGGTGTACGTTAGTATAGCAGCTGCTAGAAATTACTCTGACATATCCGACGAGTTCTATTTTTTTCTGACAGCGGTGCTGTCATGTTTACCTTATGTTTTTGTTTACTTTGTGTTAGTATATATAGGAGCTACCTTACCGTTCTGTCAAATTTGGTGAAATTTGGAAGCCTGGAAAGGTCCGAAGCTGCCGACCCCTTAACTTTTATGCATGTGTATAAATGCCCTTCCAAAAAGTTGAAAACTGAGGTCAGGATTGAACATGTTTAAGTGTGTGATTGTAAAATCTCTTTTCCTTTAATGTCCACGAACTGTTAGATGGAGACTAATTTAGTTAAAAAAAATATATATTTTTCCTATTTTCCAGGCAGACCGCTATCCACTTCGCAGGGAGATGACCGCTTCATTGTCTTAACTCCGCTCCGAAATCTCCATCTTACCGAAATTAACATCTAAGAAGAACTGCAACGAACGTGGGGGAGTGAGTGGATGAGTGAGTAGACAGAAGATGGTTGAAGAATGGTGGCCTGACACCGAAAAGACCTATTACTGGGCCCCTCTTGACGGCAGCCCATCGACAAGCACATGTTCAATTTGCTCACGATCATATCGATTGGAGTTTAGAGCCACGAAGCAACGTTTTGTTTTAAGATGAAAGCAGAATGTGCTTGCACGGCAGTGACAGAATAACTTTGGTATATAGGAGGCCTGTGTCTCAAGTGAGGTATGGCTGTGGATACTGCATGGTATTGGATTTCCTTCGAGCTGAAAATAGACCTCGTTATCTTAGCTAGTGGTGATGGCAAAGGTGATTCGACGGAAGATGACTACATCAGCGACATCTTAGGTGGCTGTATGGTCCCGTATATATAGTTTGTCAGTCAGGACTTAGTGCTACTTCCCGACAACGCGAGAACATACGTTGAGAGATGCATCCGACAGTACCTCAATGAGGTCTGCGTGCCCACCAAGGACTGGCTTTCGGACTGAGCACAAGTCACATCTACTCTGAAGAGAAAGGTTCGAGCCAGAAGTCCCGTTCCCAGCACCATCACTTAACTCCAGACAGCCATGGTGGAGGAGTGGAAAGCCATTCCGCTACACTTGGTGCAGAAGTTAATAGTCAAGGACAAACCATCCCTATAGAAGTGCTAGGGATGGCAACACAAAATACTGATTATAATAAATTGTGTTTCTTTTTGCAGTGTTTTGGCTTTTCTATTCAATCAAACCTTTTCCATTTCATTGCTCCAACAACAACATGTTTTCCTATTTTCTGTTCCAGATTCTGTAGTAAATTATTATTTTGTTATGTACTGATTCCTTGTGATACTATTAGAAAGTGTATTTTATAAGCTTTCAAATTTAGCATTAAGAATGACAATGTATATATATATATATATATATATATATATATATATATATATATATAT
>JAFIDM010100037.1:0-20210 GCA_023159025.1 Thereuonema tuberculata | reverse complement strand
TTTTATCCTCAAACAAAAACCATTGTAACTGGAATAAAGTTTCAATTAACCTTATAATCCTATTTAGATCTATTGAACTCTTTCATATATTTGATAGCATCTAAGTTATACAGAAATTCAATAGCTTCTTCAATTAACTTTAAGGATAGAGATGTCTAAAGTTCAACAACATGGAAGGAAACCATATACGAATCTTTATCACAATTGATCTGCTTAAGTCTGTCCAAGAAATCAGAATCAGAGACACAAAATTGGGATCTGTAATTAAGCTTCTTTAAATCCTAGACCAATATTTTAGATAACTCCATAATTGCCGTTTTTTGGCAAGCTCCAATGGGTCTAATTTTATAACAATTATCGTCCTTGTCTTTGTGAATCTTAGGTAGACCTCAGAATTTGAGAAGTTTCTTGTAGCTAGTAATTTTGTTCGTATCATCTTTGTTGAGTAAGCCTTCTTTTGATAATTTACAGACAATTTTGTTAATACGGAAAACAGTTAATTTTTCGGTATTATTACTGTGGGTTAATCCTTCGGTACTGTCCAAGACCACAACCTGACTGCTGATTACAACCAAAAAGCGGGACATACTATACTTACTAACAATCCAATTATTTATGTAATAGAGAATGATTCTTATCTCAGAAAATTTCATGTATCACTCATTATCAGATCACACAAATGTTACAATGCGGAAGTCTCTATTCACAATGTTTTAGATTACGACCTAAAATAATTATGCTGCTTACTTTGTATCATTGTTTAACAATTTATGTAATTCTAATATTAATGACATTCCGTGTATTGTTGAATTCCCGGTCATAAAAATAAGGTTTATGGCCAATTTTCAACTTGTTTTAATATGTTTTATTTTATATACATTTGATGATGAGGTCACACCTTGAAACATGTAATGTGACGTTTATTATATCTAAGTTTATGAAGATTTTGTGTGCATTGTCCTTATTTCTATTTATTCCACACATTATGAATGATTATTAATATGAGATACATGACTGCAATGAATATTTGCAGCAGTGTTTTTAAATCGCCTACTCTTGACCAAATAGTGTAATCACTACAGACTTTTGTTGAGCCAAATGGAAATTCTCGCAATATTAGATATCAAGTTTTCTGTTTTTAATTTATAACATACTGGACATCACCTCAATGGTGCATTTTGCAAAGTTTTAGAGAACTGATAGCTTATAGAGAGTAGATATGATAAATGGTGTTTTGGAATATAGAGATGTTCACTTTTTCAAGCCAAAGAAAACTTTCAGAAATCCTATAATTGGACTGCTCAGAAGCCAATCAGATTAAGTCATTTTGTTTTCAATTGAAATTTTTTCTGTAAGTCATACTCTAATATTTATACTTTCGGTTGACAAAGTGCCCAAATCACTCCTCCAAGTTTATAGTTATGTTATCTTTCAATAAAAAATTCATTCTCCAAATTTACAAGCGTTGTTATTTTTTGGTACGTAATTTTAAAAAACCTATTTCATTTTTTGGTTTATTGACTTAATCTGATTGGCTTCTGAGCAGTCCAATTAATGGATGCTATCATGAATTAGAGGAATTAGTAATTTATAATAATTTTTTATTTGATCTACAAAACAACTTTTTGCCACTGAACACTCATATTATTCAAATAAAAACTTTGGAAATTGGTAGGGGTTTTATGTTAGAGATTCTACATTTGGTTTGCTGTAGAAAGAAAAGTTGTACCAAAATTAAGATTCTGGGGAGGAAGGGGTAATGTGATGAAATTAATTTTTTTATTTACATATTTTGGTGTGAAAAATGTAGGTTTTTGGAGTTCAGAAACAAATTTATCCAGCTAAGTTTGAATCAATTTTCTAGTCTTATCTTGTCATCTCTTCCTTGATTACAATGTTTCTCTTTGTTTTCTTTTTTTTTTTTTTATTGACAACTTTTAAAAAGACATGATTAAAGGACTTGGAAACAAAGCTTAGAGGAGATTCCAAACTAAATTCATAAAATATGTAAGGAGTTCATCTTATACTAGAATTATAACATATTTTTTTTTAATAGGAGCATTGCTTCATTTATTACAGTACTGCTAACAGTATTATCAAATACAATATATATTTTTTGTGGTACAGATCAAAGTTTCTTTCATCCTTCCATGGCCAACTTTCTTCTTTACCTCTTGAATGTCAGTTTGATTCTTTTATTAATCCATTTTTGAAGTATAGTCTCATCTGTTTCAAGAATGTTCATAACATGATATTTTACAGATTGTTATCTTTGAAAACACCTGCACTTGCTTGGACTCGGTCAATTATCTGTTTGTCACAAGAGCAGAGTTAATCTTGAAACACCCTAGTATACTTTATACCACTGCCCTGCATGGGAAAGACTCAGGTCTGAAATCCTAGGCAGAAATTTTTGTTCTGTTGGAATATTACATCCATTCCTCCTTCTTTATTGGCCTTTTGTAGAGCCTCTGGTTTGTTATCGTGGATGGATAATTATTCCTCTACTTTTAGTAAGGTTTAGTGCAGTTCTCTATGTTGAAATATGATAACTTTTCCTTGTAATGGAGGATACTCAAAACCTTGAGACAAAAGATGTAACATACTAAATTACATCTAATTATCCTCAGCTTTTTTTTTTTTTTTTTAGTGGTATTAAATATTTTAAAATCGCCATACTCCCTTCATGGTTACATATTTATTATTATTATTTTTTTATAAAGAGAAAATATTTTTCTTAATGTTGTAAGAATAAAAAATGTAGTGTTTAACTCCTTTTAATTTCTTTTTAATATGATTAGTAAAATTTTCTTTAATTAAAAAAATAAAATGTATTTTTAATATATGTAGAAACATATGCACATTCATATGTTGATATAATACTTATTTTCATTTTTATTATTATTAAAATAATTATTATTATTCATTTCCACTTTCTCTTTATTCAGAGGTACAGTATTATTTATAAATGCCCAATTCTATTTTATTTGCTAGGATCAAGCATTAAAATAATATTCAGTTCATTATTAGAATCACCACTTAATTGTTTCTTTTTCTCATTGCTTAAATTGTATACTGTATACACTGACAGAAATGAAAGAGCAACATACAGAAAGGGTTACTGTCTGAATACTAGAATTCACAATGTGAAGCATAATGGGCAGACAAATACATGATCACATGGCCAATGTCATGAAAATGCCTTATCCTTCCACAGATGGCAGCAAAAGTTAAATGCCTCAAGTGTCATTCAAGCACCAATGAGCTGTATGGTACCATTTGTCCTTGCATGCATGTGTTGTGTAGTATTCTTGGAACAATGTATAATGTCTGGGAGATGGAATTATGTCCCATTCCTGCATGTTGAGCAGGGTCACATAATGAGCCAGTAGGAAGCAGGATAGTTGTACCTTCAAATTACAGAAACGATTGGATCGCATCTGTCTGCAGTATATCAATGGTGATCTGGTTCCAGACATCTCAGATGGACAATTACACATGAAGACAGACATATCTGCAGTTTGGCTGTGACAGACTGAACATATCGATCCACATCCGAGCCCTTGCTGCATCAGGGACATTTGTTTGAACAATCCACAATCGTCTGTTGGAAGTAGAAATATGAATAAGCATTCCTTTGGCAAGTCTCCCACTCCTCCTAGTCACTACTAATATATATACTCAAGGTGATTATAATTAAAGTTCAAATTTCAAAAAATGCTGGAAAAAAAGAACCACTGCTCAGAATGACCTGAAATTTGAACTGAATATACTCGAAGAAAGGGGAAATGGTATGGCATAAGAAAAAAAATACTTACAAATGTTGTCAATAGATGGCGCTTTAAGCGTCATAGCATAAATGGGTTCGGCTACAAGTGACATTTGAATCACAGTATGGATGGCTATGGCGTGAGTTGCACGTTACACCAACTGTATGTGCATGACTGTATCGGATTTTTACTGAAGAAATGACTTCCAAGTCATTCAACAGTTGTGGCACTGTTAGTTTATAGCCCATCCACCATGGCAAGCTCATACCACATTGAATAGGAAAAATCGGTTTTAATTGTCCTGAGGCCAAAAACCGCATAAAAAGCAACAATGAAATTGGTTGTTAATTATCGCAAGACTTACGCAAAATATGTTCAGTATGCTGTTTATTGTTTTCTGCTACAAGTTGAAACCGAGAAACAGCATGTTCCACAACAGATTGGAGTGTCTCATGGGTCACGTTGTGAATGTGTTGTGCAATGCGTGCCTTCAATTCAGCTAAGTTTGCAATCAGACCACAAAACACAACATTTTTGAGATAACCCCACAGCCAAAGTCACAAGGATTAAGATCAGGCGATCTTGATGGCCAGACTGTTGGAAAATAACGGCTGATAATTCTATCATTTCTGAAATTCCTCTTGAGCAGCTGCTTCACTGGCTTTGCAATGTGCGGAGGAGTGCCATCTTGCATAAAAATGATGCTGCCCACACATGTACGCTGTTGAAGTGTTGGAATGACATGGTTGCGCAGAAGACTCTCATAGTGTTTACCATTGATGGTACAGGTAACAGAACCATACGACCCATCTCCTCGAATAAAAAGGCCGTACGATAAATGCTGGCATCAACTCGCACCACACAGTTACCTTTTCAGATTGAAGAGGTACTGGTTCATGTCGAATGGATTTTCCGTTGCCCATATTCTGCAATTCTGAGTATTGACATGTCCTTGGAGATGGAAATGGGCTTTGTATGTCCACAAAATGTTCCATGGCCATTCATCGTCCACTCCAGGCGAGCAAGAAATTCTAGAGCAAACCTTTCTCTCCCTGGACTGCTGAGGTCACATCTTCTACTGACGTTGAAGCAATTGGTTTCCTCCCTCTGCCAGATTTCACTTCAAAAGAACCTGTCTCTTCGAATTTCTTCATCATTTTCTCCAGACCCTTGGCAGATATCGGACCACAGCCTTTTTTCATACCCTTTACTGTGCGGAATTTCTTCAGAGCTACTGGCGCACAGTCACCATTCTTGTAACAAAAGCGCTTCACAAGCAGAGCTCGATCCTTCATTGAGAGAGTCATGGCGAGCTTCTCAGAAGCAATATGAGAAAAACGTCATGTACCCTGCGTTTTTATAACAAATGCAATGTGTCGTGCACATGATACGTCTTGTATTTTGATACGGCTTGTTGAAAGTTTAACTTGAATTATAAACACCCTGTGTGTGTGTGTGTGTATATATACACACTGTCCAACCACTTTATTAGTGTGTTGGGCCTTCTTTATCCCTCCAAACAGCCTGAATTCATCGAGGCATGGATACCACCAGATGCTGAAAACGTTGTAGAGGTATTGTGTACCATGCAGGCATGAGTGTGTCACACAAATCCTGAAGATTTGATGGATGTGTAGGCCTGGAGCAAACAGCCTGTCCCAGCCCATCCCATAAATTTTCAATCAGGTTGAGATCCAGGGACTGAGCAGGCCACTGCAACAAGGAAAAGTCATCGTCATGTTCGTCAAACCATCCCATAGTGATGTGGACTTTGTGCAACTGCGTTATCCTGCTGGAAGTAGCCATCTGCATGAGGATAAACTGTTAACATGTATGGTTGCACTTGATTAGCTACGATGTTGAGGTACGCTCTAACGTCCTTATGTTTCTCCAGAGATATAAATGGACCCAACATGTGCCAGGAAAACATCCCCACACATGACACTGCCCTCACCGGCTTAAAGAGTTGTTGTGAGACATAGCATTTGTGTGCACAGCAGGGGTGTACCTAATAAAGTGGCCGGACAGTATATATTTACATACAGTGGTGTCAAGAAAGGGCTGGTTGCAGGAAAGAATGAGGTTTGTGGTTAAACTGTTTCTGCCTATGGATGATGGTTGGCTATGTGCTCATCAGAGACATGGAGAGAGGCAACTTACAATATCTGTTCGGCTGAGACACATGGGTCCTACTACAGATCTTTTAGTGTGGGAACTGTGGTCTACACTGGGTATACATATGTGGTGTTCATAAAAAGGACATTGACTGCCATTTCATTGTCCACTTTACCCAACCAGTCCTTATGTTGCAAGACATGAGGATGTGTTACTGCAGGAGGACATCAGAAGTCCACATTTAACTTGTGTGACTCAACATGCCGTACAGCAGGTCCGTCAACTACTGTAGCTATTACGGTCACCTAATATGTGTCTAATTGAACCTGGATGGGACAACGTTTGTCTCATGTTTAGCCATGGCTATGAACATGGCAAATTTACACCTACAGGTTGAGCAAGCATGGAATGACATTCTCAAGAGGATAAAGAAAACTAAGTGAAAATAAAATGCTTTTATTTTTAACATGTGTCAGAACATTATTACATTAAAAGAAAACAAGAACGCACATAACTAAACAAAAATTCACTGAGCTGTGTTTGGTATTTGTACTGGGAATCGGAGACAGCACTATTTCGAGTTTCCCAACTCTCATCAGTCCGATCCGCCAGTATACCCAATTCAGTGGTTTATGGTGAAATAGGACAATATAAAAAACGGACAAACATACAAAACAATAACCCCTCAATAAAAAAAAAAAAAAAATTAAATTTTGAAATATGCAAGTGTTCTGAAACTTTTAAGATAATTCTCCATTTTTATTTTTATCAATTAAGTGCATTTTATTTCAACACCTGTACATTGTACACATGCCAGAGTGCAGGTTTGCATTACAGCACACTAGATGGTTTTACCTGATACTAGTGCTGATTTATTGTCACACATCGGACCCTCTGCACTGCTTGTACCGTGGCATATTAATTCTGTTTGTGATCATACGCATCACTAACCTACATGACCTTCCTTGCCAATTTTCAGCTTTCTGCCATTACTCCTTTTTGGTGTTGCATTTTCAATTTCCATCAGTGTATTATGCCAACATAATATCAAATAAATTAAAGGATAAAAAGTTTACTGCATTGCATAAAACTATAATCTCTTTTGTTTTTTCAGATTAAAAGAGGTTCGTATGAAGTTCCACCTTCTGTAGCTCTTCCTAATTCAGCTAAATCTCCACTTGTGCAATCACATCAGCAAAATTATGTTAATCTGAATCTGGATGAATTTCCATGGTAAGAATGTCACTAAATAATATCATTTATTTATATGAGGAGCTTAGTTTCAAAAACCGCCATCTCCAAAATTAAATTTTCGGAAAATAGGGGTTTGATAATACATTCGCTTGAAACAGCACTCGTATCGAAATTGTATTGCAATACATTGTTATGGCGGTTTTTTAAGTTAAACTGTATGCAAACGGCGGGTTTTGATTTGAACTTAGCAAAAACTCCATTGGCTCGGAATTTGGAATTTTTGGAGATGGCGGGTTTTAAAACTAAGCTCCTCATATATTCGATAAACACAATCTTATTTTCCAGTGAATAATCTGTTGAATTGATTTTAGATATTCCATTTCCTCTTGTGATGCTCAGAGATCACATAGTTCCATAATTTTATTTCTGGTGTCCCTATGTCAACCTTATTTCAGATTACATTCCATTGCTCTGTAAGTAGTTATGCATGTTGTTTATTATATTATCACCCTGATTGGCCATTACACATTCAGATGCTTAACATCATGTTGAGCTCATATTTTCAATTTATATGACCTAAATCTCCATTTGCCAGAATTGCCATATAATAAATATTTGTTGCTAACTTCCAGTCTGAATGAATGATTGTTCTGCTTATTACTAAGCTGCATTAGTACATTTCTGACCTTAAAGTTAATTTGGAATTAAGGTGACCTATTTAAAAAAAAATGGGGGAAAAAAGTCAATCCAGCAAAAACTGTGTTTTCCTCAGTAAGCCTCTTTTTTCTTTTTCATATTGAGTGATCTTTTCTTAAGGCCACAGTGTCAGACTTGGCCTCCACTAGACCCTAGATGCTTATCTTGACTATCTGAAACTATGTTTTGTTTTTGTTTGCAGTCTTCAAAGTTTGGTTTTTCACCTGTCTCAGTAATAGCCAGGGATGATAGTCGATGGTATTAAAGACAGTGGATTAATTGGAATGCTTAAATTGACATATTCCACCTCATTTTCTGTGAATAAATTTCAGATGTTCTATCATCACTTGTGATCAGTGTTTCTCTACATATTTTAAGCTATTTCTATATCCCTCATTGGCACATTGACATATTTGCAGTTCTAGCTTTGTTGATATTGTCAAAAAAACATAAATAAAGTGATCCCTTTGCTTCTTAACTGATAATTTTCTGTGTCCTTGTTGGTTTTAGGTATTAAAGGCTATTCATCTTACATTTATGCTACTGTTGGTATGCAGAAAGATCTGCTCTTATGTCTTAAGTATTTTATTCTTTTTTTATACATTTGATTGGTTCTTTCAATCTATTTCTTAACAGAACCTTATACTTAGGAATATATTCTGTTTATGCTTTTAATTTCAGATACATTAAATCTGAGCAGTGTTATCTCTCATCATACTACTATATTTGCTTCAGAAAGCATTCTCCTATTATTATTTATCATCTAAAACAACATATTATGCTTCAAACCATCCTTTCCTTTCATTACAACAGTATCTGATTAAAGGTACACAGTTTATTCAGATAATTGTACTTGACAACTTGTTTTTCTTACTGGAAACAGTTTAGTTTAGCCAATGCCAGCTCTTGGCATCTCAGCCATTCGCCGACGAGCCTCCCAGTAAAGACCTGTTTGATTTCTTTCCTCAAAATCAGCCAAGCCTTTACATTTCTCCAGATGTGGGCCATCCATGCTTCCTAAATCACATAAGTGACAAATATCGGAATCGGCTAAACCTATTCGATGAAGGTGAGCTTGTAAATAATCGTGGCCTATTATTAATCTAAAATTTGCTACAGCCTCTGCTCTTGGTAAATTTCTAGATATTTTTTGTTCATTGGCTAATCCTTCCCATCGCTTTCCGGCACATGTTTTATGTAAGAAGGTTTTTGTATATTTTTTAATAGTATTATGAATTATATTTTTTGCCGACGTCAAAGAAACATTATTATTAGGTTGTGGCAGACTTGTACCATCTTTTGCAAGATGATCTGCACGTTCGTTCCCATATATTCTACATGACTTGGTATCCATTGAAGAATTATATACCATCCATTATTTATCATATTAGACAAGAAAGCTCGGCAGGTCATTGTAAGCTCGCAATCAGTTGGAGTATTATCTGATAGAGCTATAATTGCAGCTTGAGAGAAAATCAAAAAGACCACTTTTCACTTTATACATTTAGTAGTAAGGAGCTTCTGTGCAGCTTGATGGATGGCAGCAATTTTGCTGTCATAATTACAGGCATTGGATCCTACTGGTACACATCCTTCAAAAAGGAGGCTGTAATAACCAGCCCCAGTAGCTTGTGGAATTGCTGACCCAGCTGTATATATATGAATCCAATCTTCTCCATGATATAATTCAGCAGTAGTTCTAAAGTTGCTGTTTTTAGAAGATGCATATTACAGAGAGCTTTAGATGTGTTGTGATTAAGCAGAGACAGATTTTTTAGTGGCAGTGGAGAAAGTATCGTGTGAAAAGTCTGAAGTTTTGCTGCTTGACCAAGTCGGAGGTTATACTTTGCTCTAAGTGATTCACCATATATAAAGGGAGTCATTTGGGTTTTTAATCGAAGTGTTGCAGGTGAATATTGATCCCAATATTCATAATCAATTCTCTTAGCTCTTTCCCAAAATTTTAATGTAAGTTTATCTCTACGTATGCTTAGGGGTTCTATGCCTGTTTGAAGCTGCATTGCTGCTATTGGTGTAGATTTTGTTTTACTGGAAACAGTGAATCGCCTTCTATTCTTTACCTGTAATCATCATCTCAAAGCAGTCATTTTCCCAGCATATATCTGTGAAGGCCTCTACAGTCATATAGCAAGAATTTAAAGTAATGTTTTACTTGTAACACATTCCTTTTTTTTTTTTTTCTTTTTTTTCTAGTAATAGCTGATAATCTTGAATGTAACAAATCATGAATATATCTTAAGAGGAAAAAAAAGAAGTAGAGCCAAAGCATTATAGCAAAATCTGAAATAAAGTAGTAATACAAAATAAAATAACCGTAATATTATTTCATTTTGAGAAAAAAATATGTAAGAACTTTCCCTTATGCAATTTACCATAATGTTGCATTTATGCAACCTTGTGGCTATATACAGTATGTACACTTATCTGTGCACCATAAGTCACCTGCGAGTTTCAACGTTGATTTCAATTTACAACAAGTCTACCACTTGTTAAAAATGTATGAAGCATAATAAGTTCTCATCCATCAAACATAATCAATTTGCTTTTATCTGTTAATAGCAAACTGGATAAAAATGATAAATTCTCAAAATTGACTCTTAATTTTGATGTCATCAATTAAAAAAATCTTCATTTTGGCATTTTTTCACAGAACCTCTCCATCGCTGAGGAAATGGTGCCTTATTTCAGAAGACATTCCTCCAAGATGTTCATCAAAAGGACAGGGTTCAAATGGCTAACTAGATATACTCCTTATTTACTAGATTTACTTTTTATGGTTGCAAAAGGGCAGAAAATGAAAGTTCCGAATTCAATTTGAGTGAGCAAGTAGTTGTAGATCTGCTTTCTGTTGTTCAAAACATTGAAACAACTGAAGCTCAACATCATAGATTTTTTGACAACTTCTTTTCATTTTATAAACTGTTTTCTACATTGAAACTTCAAAGATATTTTGAAAATCGGACTGGCAAAATGCCCTTTGGAGCCCACTTCTACTATGAAGAAGAAAGACAGGGTCACATTTGATTTTGCCTATAAAGATTAAGAAGTAGTCATAATGGTAAAGTGGAATGACAAGTCTTGTGATAATTGCTAACAATAATGGAACTGTAGAACCATTAGCGACTGCCAAAAGAAAACTGTTTCTGTGCCACAGTCCCCCACCCTCATCATTTCTGAATATAATCAACATATGGGAGGAGTTGATTTACACAACAATGATATTGCTAATTAACAATCACATTAAGGGGCAAAAAAAATGGTGGTTGCCTATTTTCATCAACTTGATTGACAGTTCATGGAAGATATACAGAATTACAAACAATGAGACGATGTTGCAACTTGAATTTCGATCTTACTTGGCTACCACTCTGATGAAATCTGAAGGTAATGAAACTCAAAATGAAGATGAAAATGAAGACGATGTCATGAATCAAGGAAGAGAAACATTGAATTACGGTAGACCTTCAATGCATTTTTACCCCTTAGAAGTACAATATGATGGGTGGGTCCTATGATAATGAAAGAAAACAAGAAGATGATGCAGGCTGTGCAAGAGTACAACGTTTTATAACTTCATACACCAATGTCCACCTTCATACAACTGTTTTTCACCATGTTTTGCATCAGGTTTCCATGTGCAAGGAATCTTTACGGATTATTAAAGAAATAAAATTAATAAATGAATCTTCCTTCTGATGAAACATTTTCTCAATTTATTCTGTAAAGAGTTTTTAATTTATGTTGTTTTTTTTTTTGTTTTTTTTTTTTTTTTGAATTTTATTTGATTGATGATGATTCTTTTTTTTTTACTCAATCTTTTAATTTAGGTATGCTGGAAAGATGGATAAAGATAGTGCAACCACTCAGCTAGAAAAATCTCCCAATGGAACTTTCATGGTTCGCATCAGTGAAAGACAGAATGGCAAATATGCCATTAGTATTAAGTACGTTAATTTTTAGAGACTTAAGTAAATTTTGTTAACCTTTTTTAATTAACTAGTTTTTTCAATTTTTTCTGCTTAAAAGTGAAGTTCTTTTATATGTTTACATTTATTATTTTTAAATCTTGTATATTTGCTGTTTGCTTGTTTTTTATCCAGAATTTGGTTAGTAATTGTGCATCCCTAGTTATCTTGGTATATCATCTGAAGTGGTGATCATGTCCCTTACCCCATTTATTTATTATTTCTTCTTATCTTAAATAAATTACTTTTTATAGTATTGAGTTCAGCAGATAACTCAGTGAAACAGCCTTTAGTTTGTGTAAATGTTTTTCCAGTTAAGTAAAAATATGTCTTGTATATTGTAATAATCAGTTGCTCACCTTGATGGAGTTGTTGTATCAAGGAAACCTCTTAAGGAGTTCTCCTGTTGATTTCTGGCTTAACCATTTGATGAATGGCAATGAAAAATAAAAACAGTAATTATTGACTATTATGTTGATATAAGAATTTTTGAAAACTTCCATAGTTTGCATTTTGCCTTGCATTTACACTGCTTAAAATGGATCAAGGAGTGCACTGAAGTCAAAATTCCTCCTGATCACCAGATTCAAAAGTCTTGTCACAAATGATGAAGTTAGGCATGGAAATCAGCTGTTCAGTATAACAAAAAATACCATCAATAAAGTTAATGATGAATGGGAAAGATAAGTAGGAAATTCACGAAAATTATCATAGAATAAAACTGTTTAGAATGATTCATGCACAGTGCGATTTTATGAATAGATGATAGCTCTGCATCTGTGTTAGATAAGGCAGTGGATAGGATTGTAAGCAGATGTGGTCTGTAGGGTACTTATTATTCTAGATTACACATAATATATATAAATTTTTACAACTTATGATTCTCACACAAGGCAGAAATACATCTCTGAATTAGATTCCAAATGAAAAATCAATTTCATTAAGATTTTAATTAGCAATATTTTTCTGCAGAAAATCTTGTACTTTCTCTGAATACTTAAGACCATTAATTTGAGTTGAAAGACGTCACATGCATTGATGAAATGAAGAAAAGAGACAAAGTGAAATGCACTTACATGGTTAACAGCAATAGGTGAAGGTAAACCCAATGGTTTCAGAACACTTTGCATGTTCCATCATGACCTGTGGAGACACAAACATATATAGGACAACATATAAGACAATCAACACATGGTGAACATTACAGGAGCAGTTAAGAGTAACGGCAGGCAGTTGCCTTCAGGTTACGGGATTAAAAGCTATCAGCTGAATTGTGTAGTAGGATTCGAAGAGTAGATGGTGGAATATTTTATTGTGGTGGATGAGGGTTTGGCATCTGTAAAATTGCAAGGGAAGTGTCCTCTTATCATTCAAATGTGTCACTGTATATGATCGTGTGTGTCTTTGACAGTGAAGGCATTTTTATGTTCATTGATGCATGTAGAGAAGGGACGGATTGTTTGTCCCACATAGCCTGAGGAGTACTGTGTGCACGGAATCCAGTATATTGTGTTGGAGGAATCATTTCATTTAGTTTGTTGCTTTGTGCAATGTTGTTAGTGGAGCTGAAGGGGGGGGGGGTGCAAGAAATTGTCTAATAAAACATTGATGGGTGAGTAGTAAGAAAAGGGAGATGTATTTGATTACTGGGTTGGGTGGAATTTGTTGGTTTTCTCAAAAAGTGTTGCAGGAAATTAAGGTGGTTGTGGAAGATATGGGAGTAGTATTTGTGGAGGTGGTGTATTTTGCTTATGGTGTCTTAATTCATTCTGTAGGGATTTTTTGTGGAATGTGATTAATGCTCTTCGTATCATGAAGCCTATAGAGTTGATTTTGTATGAGTAGGGCATATTTGAGTTGGAAAATACAGTGATGTCCTTAAATTAAAGGATCTTTAATCCCACGCATGTTCGATTGGATTCAGGTCCGGGGAATGTGCAGGCCACTCCATTGATGAATGTTCTCATGTTGGAGGTTCTTGTCCACCAGACAAGCCCGATGCGAATGGCGTTGTCGTCCATGAAAAGAAACTCTAGACCAGCAGCACCCCTGAAAAGTTGCACATTGTTCTGGTACAACTGGGCAGTTACAGATCCTCTGTTGAAGATGTGCAGTGGTTTACAAGAGCCCAGCATAATGCCTGCCCAAACCATCACTCTGCTACCCACGTACCAGTCATGTTCAATGATGTTGGTAAAATTGGCCCTGGTTCCTTGCTTCCTCCAGTCGTTAATCACAGTCTAGACTATACTGGGACTCGTCGGAAAACATGACATGGCTCCATTGTGCCTGTGTCCATGGTGTGTGTTCAGTGCACCACAACAAGCGTCCCCTCTGGCGCGCTTGGCTCAAGGGATGAACTCATGGGTTTCCTGGAATATAGACCAACTTCATGGAGTAGCCTGTACGCTGTTTGTCTGGATGCAGTAGTCTGTGTTGCTGCTGCCAGCTCCCTGGCAAGGTGGCGTGCCTTGCTTTGGGGGTTCTGTCTGGCCATTAGCTACAGATTGCGGTCTTCCCAGGGTGTGGTGACATGTCCTCTGCTATAGCATCTGGCAATATTTCCATCCTGTTAGAAATGTCTCCATAAGCAAGAGATGATGCCAGTTGACATGTTCAGTGCATGAGACACTTCCACTTGTGACTGATCTGCTTCAAGACATCCTATCACTCTGCCTCTCGTTTGGAGATCCAAATGGACACGATGAGCCATGGCTAACAATTGACAAACAGTATTGTACAATCAATAGCTACCCACACACGTAGGGGTCTTCTCTTACGGATCGAGAGATCAATGACCTCTGAGGGAGACTCTTCTCTCCTTCACATACTTACCCCTTGGGGAACAAATCTTTCGTCGCAGCTTAACGACAAATATCTTATCCCTCAGGTTAGAGGGTTATTTCCGCAGCGTGTCACAACTCTGTGTTAAGCAGGAAACCCTTCAACCCTTAGCCGAAATGATCGTCCAAGTGAGGGTGGATTTTGGAATTCCAACTCGACTGAAAGTTATCCTTCGCGGACCACAGAGCTCTAGTAGCTGTGTGTTTCCATAAAAAATATTTACATAACAAATTTAAAAAATTTACATATTATAATATCATTCAAAGACTAATATTTGGATATTACTTTAAATGACTCTTTACTTACAAAAAAAATTAAATTAAAACTTACAACAAAAATTAAATACAATTTCTTGAAAAAAATTATAAAAATATTATACCAGTAAATTATAAAATAATAACTTAGTTTTCTTTTTTTGATTCTTATTTAATTATGAAAATGCTATCTGATCTAATACAGATAATGGAAAATGTAAAAAGTATAAATATTTTACGAAATAAAAAAAATCTTAAAATTAGTAATATATTCTAAAAATACTTCAAGTAATAAAATAGCAAGGGAATTCTTTATGAATAATAAAATACTTACTTCGAACTTTTTATACCATTTAATAATAAAGACTTATTTTCAATTATATTACATGAACAATACAAATTCGAATACAGCTATAATCTTCGAGATATATGTAACTTTATAACCAACATTTTTAATAATTATGCCACCCATATATAAATTACTACCGGATGTGATAAATAAAGTAAATCTAAAAAATTACCGAAATTTTCTAAAATATCAATTTAAAAAAAAAAAATCTCATCAGAAATTGCCTAGTAATAAATATAAATCTGGTTGACTAGATTTATAATTCTAGAATTTACTTTTCACTTTAATTAAGATTTTTTTTTACTATTTCTTGTAACTATGTTTACAATTATTATTTTTTTTTTCTTTTTTTTTCTTTTTAATGTTAGCCAGTCCTATTAGGTGTAATTATAAAATTACTCCTGTAATATAGGTGCTGGAATATTTAATCTGTGTCAATATGGTTAGTTAAATAAAAATAAATAGAATTTTTTTTTTTTTTTTTTCAAAAAGTACTGAGCAATTTAGTTATTTACTATATTTTTGTTTAATATATCATATATTAATTGGGTCTTGATAATTTTAAAACTATTGCTATTGTAGTTTTCCCAATTTATCTGACTGAAAACTTTGAAATTAATATATTCATCTATTCTTAAGCCAAAATTATTTTAAATGTATAATGCCGATTAAAAGTTCAAAATATAGTTATAAATTTAGTGCTACTGTCACTATAAAGCCAATTACATAATCAATTTGTCAGAAACTACAATTATTTGTCATTTCATGTTCGAAAGTTAGTCTTGGCAAGTTCGAATCCTTAAATCCTTAAAGGAACTGATCGTTATTGAAAATCTTTACGTTAAGCCGTGCTTCAAGCATAGGAACTCTGACAGGTCAATTGCCAACTACCTGCGAAATCTCCTCCCCCATATACCACCTCCCCGACTCAGCTTAACGTAAGTAATTGATCCTTCCGATTCGCGCTTCAGCGTCAAAACTCCCCAAAAACCCCTCCGTGTGTGGGTAGCTATTGACCAAAACTGTCATACGATTCGTCCTGTGTCGTGGCCCGCCCTGCCACTACTCAAGTGGCATTTCTGAACTTTTTTTTATTCAGACAGAACAGGTTCTACCATTTTTATTTTTTGTGTGGGGATGGTATTGGGAAGGTCTTCTACACCCGCTTACCAAGTTTGGTCTCAACCAGAATAGTTCTTTCTGCAAGAACCCTTAATTTAAGGACATCATTGTATATATCTGATAGAGCTTGTAGGTTTCCTAAAAACTATAGTTTCAATTGGTGATAGATACATCCAGATAGTTAATGAGTTTATTTGATGGCTTTTCATGCTCAAATTGAAGGTGGGTGTTCTTGGAATTGAGGTTTTGTCCTATGTATGTAGAATTCTTTCGTGACAATGATGATGATGTCGACATTAACCCCTCATTACATACATACACTATGTAATCAAAAATATCTAGACACTACCCAAAACAATAGACTTGTGACACACTCCTCATTTGTGGACATTAGTATGAGGTGGGACTCTTGACTCTGCCAGGGAAGGCTTTCCACGAGGTGCCTGAATGTCTCTTTGAGAAATGACAGCTCACTCTTCCAGAAGATCTGTAGCCAGGGCAGGTCGAATGTGTGTCGTTGGGATCTGGAGAAAAGTTGATGATATAATTCCTTGCACAGGTGTTTTTGGGATTCAGGTCAAGACTCTGGGAAGGCCAGTCCATTTCTGGAATCTTATTGTCCATAAACCATTTCCTCACAGTTTATGACAAGAGCGTTGATATGCTAGTAAAGGCAGTGGTTATCACCGAAGTGGTCCACAACTGTAGACAGTACATAATTGGCCAGAATGTCCTTGTATCATTCTGCATTTACATTGCCATGCAGTGGCATAAGAGTCGAATCCATTCCAAGAAAAGAACCACCCCACCATAATGCCACCTCCTCCAAACTTCACTATTGGCATTATACATGATGGCAGATATCGTTCCCTGGGCATTTGCCACATCCAAACTCCCATTGGACTGCCAGAAGGTGTACAGTGATTATCACTCCACATCACATGTTTCCACTGTCCAGTGGCATTGCTCTTTACACCACTGCAGGTGGCTCTTAGCCTTCACAGGGAAAATGTTTGGTATATGAGCAGCTGCTTGACCATGAAACACCATTCCTTCTGTTGTCTCGATGAATAATCATGGTGCTGATTAGAGTGTTAGCACTACTGTGAAACTCATGGGTGATTGTTTCAATCAATATCTGAATTTACCTGAACCACCACCTTTAACACTTAATGATCCCGGTCTGTCAGTATAAGCAGCCTATCTGGTCACAGTTTTGTTATGATTGCACCTTCCTATTTCCACTTCACATCACTAACAATCAGTTTTGGCAATTTTAGAAGGGTTGAAAAGTCTCTGACAGACTTATTACTTAAGTGGCAGCCAATGACCAGTCCATGTTCAAAGTCACTGGGCTGTGCTGATTGACTCATTCTACTGTTACTTCGTATCAATTATCATGACTCGCTGCTTCCTTTTATACTGTTACGTGATACCGTCGTGCAATCAAGGGCTTCAGTTCACTATTGCAGAGGAATGACTGGATATTTTTGATGACATACTGCACAACAACACCCTTCGATGTTTTATTAGACAATTCCTTGCTCCCTACCAGCCTACACCCACCTTCAGATTCACTAACAATATACACATTGCTCACAACAACAAACAAAACGATGTCTTAAACATTGCATACTGGATCCTCTGCGCACAATGCTCCTCAATCTATGTGAGACAAACAAGCTGCTCTTGTCTCCGCATTAATTAATGTATGCCTTCTCTGCCAAAGTCCTCACATGATCATATACAGTAACACATTTCAATCACTTAGAACATACCCTCAGTTTACAAATGCCAGACCCCTCACCCACCACAATAGAATATCCCACTGTCTACTCACCAAATCCTACTGCATAATTCAGCTCAAAGGTTAAAATCTGGTATACTGACAGGTGAAATGCCTGCCATTACTATTAATTGTTTCTGCACTGTTCACAACATGTTGTTTGTCTTATGTTGTCCTACATGTTTGTCTTGTATCCTAATAATGGAAAATGCATTGTGGTCTGAAACCATTAGGTTTACCTTTTACCTGTTAATTTTAACCAGTAAGTGTGTTTTGCCTTTATTTCTTTTCTTCATTTAATTTGAGTTAGAATAGCTGCAGTTGAGTAAATGAAGCAATGGCTTGCACATTCATCATACAGTTTTTTTATCTGCACTTTAGGGCATTCTTTTGACATAAGATTTGAAGAACAAGCAAATTATTTAAGGATGCAGTCTTTAACTGCAGTTGCTTAAATACTTCTTGAAAAGAAATGTTTCACAAATAAAAATGAACATTTCCTCTTGCTTAAAATAAATTAGACAAATTTTCCAAATCAGTAATGAATAATTTACATATAAACTTGATTTGCTTAAAATTTATATAGTTTATCCTTTCTTTTTGTATATTGTAGGCATGATAACAAAGTGAAACATATGAGGGTACAGACAGATTCCAAAACTCCAGGTCAACATTTGTATTATTTATCAGAATCCAAATATTTCAAGAGCATTGTTGTAAGTAAATGTATTGCATTTCATGAAAGAAATTAAATATATTTAAACATTTTAATCAAATGATTACACCATTCCACATTTTTTCAGAAGTTGAGTGATGATTTCACCAAAATAGGTGTTTTCAACTTATTTTTTTCTTGCTGATTTAAAAAATGACTGCAGAATTTATCTGTCGTGTCAGGTTGTTGCACAAATTAAACTTTAATTGTTTTAATAATTGTCAATTTCTTTATTTTCAAGTAATTTATTTTTCTGTGAAATCTTTATAGGTATTTACCAAAATAAGTGGTCTTAAAACCATTTTTATTGCTGATTTCAGAACTGATCTCAACTTGTTTTTATTACATAAGGTTTTTGGAAGAAAAAAAAAATTGAAAAATCTTCAAAATACATAGATTTTATGTAATATTTATTACATTTTTTTTTGTTTACACACGGGTTATAAATCTGGCAACGTAAAACAAACTTACTAAAAGAACTAGAATTAATGGGGTTTAGCGTGCATTAAATGTAATATGAAAATGGGAAAAAAAAGCAAGAGAATGCACAAATTCGTTAAATTCGTTTTGCTTTCACGCCTTGGGCCATCATCACAGCAATCTGGGACAGCTGTTTCGTCCTTATTAGGACTCATAAGCCGAATTTAGCTTCGACGATCAAGCTCTGAATGCGCGAGTACCTATGGTTCCTTCCCCGCTCTCGAAAGTGAGACCTGGTCAATGCGTGAAAGCAAAACGAATTTAATGAACTTGTGCATTCTCTTGTTTTTTTTTCCCATTTTCATATTACATTTAATGCATGTTAAACCCCATTAATTGGAGTGCTCAGAAGCCAATCAGTGTAAGTCAATAAACCAAAAAATGAAATAGGTTTTTTAAAATTACGTACCAAAAAATAACAACGTTTGTAAATTTGAAGAATGAATTTTTTATTGAAAAATAATATAACTATAAACTTGGAGGAGTGATTTGGGCACTTTGTCAACCGAAAGTATAAACATCAGAGTATGACTTACAGAAAAAATTTCAATTTAAAAAAAAATGACTTACACTGATTGGCTTCTGGGCAGTCCAATTATTAATTTTTTGCCTTTGCATTAGGTTTCCCTTTCATTAAATGCCTTTAGTGCCCAGCGCTCAGCGGGCCAAGGTAATTTTTCTGTACTTCTGACAGCAAATTTTCTTTCGTCGTTTGCTTTCTACCGAGTCCCACTTCCGAGAGCGGGAAGGAACCAAAGGTACTCATGCATTCCGAGCTTGATCATTGAAGCTAAATCTGACTGATGAGTCCTAATAAGGACGAACAGCTGTCCCAGATCGCTGTCAATGATGGCTCAATGCGTGAAAGCAAAACAAAAGAACTAAAATAATGAATAAAT
>JAFIDM010100035.1:0-20220 GCA_023159025.1 Thereuonema tuberculata | reverse complement strand
ATCTCCTCTATTCCATCTCCTTTCTCTTTCATCTCCTCTATTCTATCACCTTTCTCTTTATCTCCTCTATTCTATCACCTTTCTCTTTATCTCCTCTATTCTATCTCCTTTCTCTTTCATCTCCTCTATTCTATCTCCTTTCTCTTTTATCTCCTCTATTCTTTCTCCTTTCTCTTTCATCTCCTCTATTCTATCTCCTTTCTCTTTCATCTCCTCTATTCTATCACCATTCTCTTTCATCTCCTCTATTCTATCACCTTTCTCTTTCATCTCCTCTATTCTATCACCTTTCTCTTTCATCTTCTCTATTCTATCTCCTTTCTCTTTCATCTCCTCTATTCTATCTCCTTTCTCTTTTATCTCCTCTATTCTTTCTCCTTTCTCTTTCATCTCCTCTATTCCATCTCCTTTCGCTTTCATCTGTTATATATCTGTATTTATCTGTTATATATTCCCTTTGTGAATTCCCTTTGTTAATTTCCTAACTCTTAACACCCACTTGTCTTCTCGACGGGATGTTCCTTAAGACGACTGGGTTGTCAAAATGTCATGTAAACATATAAATCTCGTAAAATTTATGGCAATAAATTGAAAATAAATTGAAAATTGAAATTAAATTCATGTAAAACAAAAAACAAACAACAAAAAACATTAATCAAAATAAAAAACCTTTCAATGCATTTGCTTTCTTTCGAGTGTTTGCATGGCCGAATCATTGAACTTAGTCCATTTGAACCATGAGTAATTTATTTGAAGTTACAAGAAAGTGGCAAGGGTTGTATATCAGGGATTTCAATGCCCTTTTGTGCGGTGAAAGTACTCATGAAGTACTTCAAAAATATACCGGAGATTGGAGTCCAACAATCTACCGTTTTCGAGATAATTGATGTTTTTTATTTGATGTTATATTATTAATTGTAGTTTTATTTCTGCCTAATAAAAGAAAAACGAAATAGAAATAAAGAAGTAGAAGTATGAACTAAGATTTTACATGTATTGCATAACTTTAGTAACAAAAATAGAGCTATACACCTGATGAAATTAATTAGCGTATTTATACAAAACAAATGGTTAAACGTTGATGGCGAAACGTTGTAATCATTTGCTTTGTATAAATATGCTAATTAATTTCATCAGGTGTATGGCTCTATTTTTGTTACTTAAGTAGAAATATAAAAAAGGGAAAAAAGAAAAAGAAATAAAAGAAAAAATAAAAAAAGTAAAAGAAACTGCATTATCATAAAAGAAAAGGTAATTAAAAAAAGAAAAGAAAGTCGTCACGCAGCAGACTTGAACGCCAGACCATCTGTTCCGTAGCCAAGCGATATACCCAAAGCGCCACGACTCAACTTTCTCTTTCAATTAACACAGGAAGCTATTCAGCTAACATTCCATAAAGCACTCCAGAAAACATCAAATATATCGAAAACGGTAGGTTGTTGGACCCTAATCCACAGTATATTTTTGAAGTACTTTATGAGTACTTTCATCTCACAAAAGGGCATTAAAATCCCTGACATACAACCCTTGTCCTCTCCTTGTTAGTTGTATCATCAAGATTTTACTGATGAAGTCCATACAAATTATTTCTTAAGGTATACAATGATAGTGATTTAAGGCATTTAAAAATTTAGGTTTAAACTCTTTGCTCAAATAAATAATTATTAATGCTTGTTAAAGTAATAATTCAGTGTAAATAATCGAAATTAATTCTTTACATTTCAAATGAGGGTAATTTCTGTGAATTTCATTCTGATTTTGATCGATTACTAGTGAGTATCAATTGTGATTTACTCGTAATGCGTTTATTGTTAATTAACCATGGATGTGGGATTTCTTTCTCAGGGGTTAAAGGTAGCGGGGGGGGGGGGGAGATTAGTAAGTGCCTACTGATCTCCCTCGCAAAATAGCAGCGTTTATCACGAAACATAGAAGCCTTCCTGTAATTCTTTGGATCGCCTCAGCCTGATGGGAATTCTTTAATAGTTAATTATTACAATTAATTTTCAGATGTAATTAGCTGATTAAATAATTACACTCATTCATACTAGTACATTTAAGAAATTGTTGAACATTTCAAAACCTATGTAAAAATATGCTAAAAATTATATGTTTGCTTTGACACTATTGAAATGATCACATTACTGAAAGCAAAGATGTTTGGGTTTTTCTTCATGCATGCCTTTAGATTAAGTCATAATCTGTAAAAATTGTAGCTTTAAGTACTTTGGTGCGAATAATCTGCTCCTCTACCTCTGTCTGTCAGTTATTATATAGTATTGGCCAATACAAACAGTAGTGAAAGACATTTACTGCTCACATTCCTGGTTGCTATGATTAAATATCAAGTACAGAGCACAGAAATACCCTAACTTAGCATTATCCATCCAAAGTGTGTAAAATATGTTCTAAATGTTCGCCATTAAGGCTATTACCTAGTTGATACTATTCCTGCAAATTTTCTATCATATCCCTCAATAACGGCTGTCTCATCGTATAGCAATAATGTATAACCTTCTCCTTGAGCGCCTGAAAAGTGTTCGGTGGGTTATTGTGGAATATTCACTGCTCCAACATCCCGCAGAAAATACGAGTCAGGGGGCGTATAATCGGGGGAGTAGGAAGGATATAGAAATTCTGTGAACCTTGAGATGCCACGGCCAGGAAAGTTTTCATTAAGAAACTGCCTGCACACCACCTGTAAGCACCTGTCCCAAGAGATGGCCGTGATTCTCTTGGTTGTTAGCACACTACCAAGATCACGCCAAGAATCACACTGTCACTAGAGGCGTGTTTCCGAAGCGTAAGCTGAAACTGCTGCTTCACGTAAGGAAGGCTAAGTCCGTCTTTCCGTGCTAACAGTATGAACGGTTGTTATACTCGACTAAAAATACCTGTTCTTCTGTGCTTAGAACCACTACTGCCTAATACCAGTTACTATTCAGTTTATATTCAAATAGACCGTGACTTTCGGACACGCCCTATTATCGCATGGGGATATGAAATGTTTCACTACTGTTTGTTTTGTCCAGTACTGTAATAACTTAGTAATACAAAATACTATTGTTATTACATTTAATCAAGAGATTCTTTTAAAATCGAGAAACAGTCATGCGATTTTGTAAGTTTTACTTTTATTTAGCTGAATAATATACTGTGAATGTTTATTTGCCAATGCAGATTTGAATTTGTGCAAAAAAAATATGATGATTAGGCAGGTAATCAATCAGTAAAAGAAGCATTACGTAAATTAAAGTCGGTAGTTCTAAGAACACTTCGCTCCAATTAAGAATTACATTTCATATTAACAGTCATTTGGTTAAAAACAAAAGTGATCATAAATTTTGATTGTTACCACAAAAATATATCTGTTATGGTAAGATATCAAATTAAAATTGAAAAATTTTTTAATTTTTTTTACTAAATTATTAATGTATTAATAACTAGTCTGCTACCTTCGCTTCGCTCCGGAAGCTTGCATTTATATAACGTAAACAAACTCTTTATTTATTCAAAAAACCAAATTACATGAAGTAAACTAAAAACTTGAAATCGGAATGAAGAACATTCATGTGGAATTTCAAGTTACCACCTATAGCGGTTTCAAAGAAATGCATATCCTTTAACATTGTCCCCCTCTCCGCCCGTTTACACCCCTTAGAATTCTAATACCGAAAATTTGTCGAATTCGTATATTTTAGATTTTGATAAAGAACACTCATGTCAAGTTCGTGTTTCCAAATCAAACGGTTTTAGGCCTACAGATATGCGTACCCTTCAAGAAAGTTTGTTCTCCTATTATTCCGGAATCGGGTTTTCGCTATTCTTAAATTAAAAACTTTTTTTTTTAAAGTTAAGAACAATATTATTTATTTCTAAAAAATAAAAAAAAGAAAAGAAAAAAAAGCATTATTATAAATTAAAAAGGAAGTAAAAAAAAACAGGGGGAAAAAAAAAGAAAAAAAATGACATAAAAAAACAAACTTATTGCCTCCAAGCAGATTTGAATCCAATACTATAATTCTAAAGACTGCTGCGCCACGCCAACACTTTCACGCTGGAGCCAGAAATGAGTTAATAAGCAGTACTTGAAAATTAGATACAAAAGTGTCAAGGGGATTAAATCAGGGGGAGGGGGAGATGTGTCCAGGTTTCTTTGTAGCGTGTTGTTTCCACAGTGTCCAAAAGAGTAGTTCTGCAAAGTTTGGTCCAGAGCGGTCAAAAGACCTAGGAGTGAAAAACGAACAAACCAACTTCCTCTTTTATATATATAAAATTAACTGAATAATATACTAATAAATTAATTTATTAGATAAAAGCTTAACGTGTTTTAAAATTGCATTTAATAGAATAGAAAATCACCAAACACACCAAAATTTCTTAAAAAGTCTTTATAACAAAAATTTTAAAAAATACATTACGGAAAACCAGAAGGCGAGCTTTCGGAATCTTGTTCGAAAATTGACAAGGGAATCGCACAAGATTCCGAAAGCTCTCCTTCTGGTTTTCCGTAATGTATTTATAAACATTTTTATTATAAAGACTTTTTTAAGAAATTTTGGTGATGCAAAAGAATCAAAATATATATTAACTTCTGGAATTTAAGATTCAGATTATTAACAAAAAAAGTAATATCACGAAACAAATTTTAAAAGTATGGTCTTAAAGATTTTTCCATAGGTTTAATAGTCCAACGAATAGAGACCAAAAAAGGAGGGTTACCTTACAAAAGGTCCGGTATTTCTAATTTTTTGATATGTGTCTAGGATGGTTAGTAAGTGTTTAAAATGCAATATGCACAATTCTTCCCCAGCCGCGCCCGCCGCCATCTTAAAAAACCCCCAAAAAATTGATACTTTCTTTACATTTTGGCTTATAACTTAGTTTTGGTACATTGTAGCTACAAAAGAGTTCTATGCAATGTTGTAGAGATTACAATTTCCTACAAGTCAGTTTTTAAATTTTGTTTCTAGGACTGATAGTTACGGAGATATGTTTGTTTTGAAGAAATAAACAAAAACGCACTTTCTGGAAACTTGTCAAACTTCTAACTTTAGGACGCTGTAATTCAATTATGGCCTACTCTAGAGAAACAAGTATCAGAATAAAATGTGTAGGGAATTTAATTACCTAGAAAACGCATGTAAATTTTTTTGACCCTACGGAGAGGGGGGTAAAAAAAATCAAAAACAAAGGAATATTGTGGTTTTTGTTATTTTGACCCACAGAGTATCTAAAAAAAAATCACCAATTACCTTTCAGTGTAGGCTTGAAATTGGAGTGTATACCAACCCTACTTTAGTTCTGACATTTTACAGCGCAATGCTCATGAGGCAGGTACTGTTTCACTGGAATACCTACTGGTGAGAGCGGATGTTCAATTTAAAATATCCCACCAACACAGCAGATATATTTTTTAAAGATACATAAAGTAAACAAAGTAAGAACAAAAGGCATTAATAATTATACCAAAATCGATATTAATTGAACTAAAACTGAAAAAAAAAACAAATTTACATCCGCTTCGCTCGTTTCATAGGGGGTGAGTTAATGAAGTCGGGGTCTTCATTTTCGTCAAATGGCGAAGTTACTCGATCGTCGTGGTCTTCGTCGTCGATGAGGACCTCATTCCTGTTGTCACATTCTTGGCCAGCACAGAATTTGCATAGGGTGGAACAATTGAGGCCCGCCTTTCTACAGCCACACGCCCCCATACAGCCAGTTGTGCATCTGCATGAGATGTCTTAAGCAGGTTTGGAGGAGCAGCGTCGCTACTCATCCTGGTGGGTTCCAGTCCTCGAGCTCCTCTACACCAGCCCCACTCGATCGGGTCTTTGACAATCCCCATCCACTCCAAGACCGGCTGGTATGAACTCAGGAAGTGGAAATGTGCTGCGTCAGTGGTCGGAGGTAGTTTAGCCAGATTGAGCTTGGTGGTACTGGTCATTAATTTGCTGTGGCGATGTGACTCAATGACTGTTCGTTACTGCCACCATACAGGGATACTAAGATTTTCTCCCCTGCTGCTGAAATTTCGTGGGGAGTGGCAGCAAGGTCCCCGAACCTCTCCGCCTGCTCCAGCAATGATGGGTCTTTCCTAAAAAGTTGGCAGAATTTATTCTTTCAAAACCCAAAAATGGTTGAAGTGGTGTCGCAGCCCGATATTGCATGCAGGAGCAAGATACAGCCTGTTGAATTGAACTTGTAGGAGGAGGCGGAGTAGATTGCGTCTGGCTGTTTCCCTCTCGCTGGTTTTTTGAGGTAGACATTGCTGAACGCAGGTGTTGTGCCAGTCAGCAGGACGAGTAAGTCATTGTCTTCACCGACAATGACGACGGCGTCGTACGTGGGGGAGAGGCATTTAGCTGGGGCAACTATCAACCTGTCAGCATCTTCAGTTTCATGTAAGGAACTCAAGTAGGGTTGGTATACACTCCAATTTCAAGCCAACACTGGAAGGAAATTAGTGAATTTTTTTTAGATACTCTGTGCGTCACAATAACAAAAACCGCAATATTCCGTTGTTTTCGATTTTTTTTTACCCCACACTCCGTAGGGTCAAAAAATTTACATGAATTTTGTAGGTAATTAAATTCCCTACACATTTTATTCTGATACTTGTTTCTCTAGAGTAGGCCATAATTGAATTACAGCGTCCTAAAGTTAGAAGTTTGACAAGTTTCCAGAAAGTGCGTTTTTGTTTATTTCTTCAAAACAAACATATCTCCGTAACTATCAGTCCTAGAAACAAAATTTAAAAACTGAATTGTAGGCAATTGCATTCTCTACAACATTGCATAGAACTTTTGTGTAGCTACAATGCACCAAAATGAAGTTATAAGCCAAAATCTAAAGAAAGAACCAATTTTTTTTTATTTTTTAAGATGGCGGCGGGCGCGGCGGGGGAGGAATTGTGCATTTTGCATTTTAAACACTTACTAACCATCCTAGACAACATATCAAAAAATTAGAACTACCGGACCTTTTGTAAGGTACCTCCCTCTTTGGTCTCTTATTTGCTGGAGTAGTGCGTCACAATAGCAAAAACCGCAATATTCCGTTGTTCTTGATTTTGTTTTTAGCCCCCCACTCCGTAGGGTTGATTCATAAAACTATATATACGTTTTGTAGGTAATTAAATTCCCTACATATTTTATTCTGATACTTGTTTCCCTAGAATAGGCCATACCTGAATTACAGAGTCCTAAAGTTAAAGTTTTACAAATTTCTCGAAATTGCGTTTTTTTTTTATTTTTTCAAAAAGTGCATATCTCCGTAACTATCAGTCCTAGACACAAAATTTAAAAACCATATTGTACGAAATTGTATTCTCTATAACATTGCGTCGAACTTATTTGTAGCTAAAATGCACCAAACAGACGTTATAAGCAAAAATCTAAAGAAAGTATCAATTATTTTTGGGTTTTTTAAGATGGCGGCGGGCGCGGCGGGGGAGGAATTGTGCATTTTCCATTTTAAACACTTACTAACCATCCTAGACAACATATCAAAAAATTAGAACTACCGGAACTTTTGTAAGGTAAAACACCTCTATTCGTTGGACTATAAGATCAATCATCCAATTTTCCCTCCCAAAAAACAATAATCATTATAATAAGATTTATGTTGTTTTTTCAGCTATTTTAGTCTACAGATATCCTTATATTGAGTTCTATATCGATCAGAGCATGGAATTTGAAGTAATGTGTTCCAATCCATTTCTTACCTCTTCTGAAAAACGCCTGACTTTTGAGATTACTTGTAAGTATAGATATATCTATTCTTATTTTATATGTCGTATATTGCAGTAAAATTCTTCATAAATGAGTAATAACTAGATTTTAAATTAAAAGAGATATCTGATAAATATTAGCAGAAAACTCCGTTAAGATGTTACAGAAGTCTTTGACAATGTACTTCTTTCACTCTTTACATCTCGATGTTTCTCTCCATGTCTTCGTATTATTCAATTGATATCTTGTTTATCGCGATGATGATTTAATGAACCATCAATGAATCCATTTGGACATTACGACGCAGTGAAGAGAAACGACTAGAAGCATTTGAAATGTGGATATGGAGAAGAATGGAGCGTGTGAAATGGACTGACAAAATAAGAAATGAAGCAGTGCTAGAAAGAGGGGGTGAAGAAAGAATAATGCTGAAACTGATCAGGAAGAGAAAAAGAAACTGGTTGGGTCACTGGCTGAGAAGAAACTCCCTAATGAAGGATGCACTGGAAGGAATGGTGAACGGTAAAAAGTTCGAGGCAGAAGAAGATTTAAGATGATCGACAACATTATGGTAAATGGATCTTATGTGGAGACGAAGAGGAAGGCAGAAAATAGGAAAGATTGGAGAATGCTGGGTTTGCAGTGAAGGACCTGCTCTTGGCAGAGAACTATGTATGTAATGAATCCATTCTTCCCTATATGAAGGAACTTGGTTTAAAGAAAAACCTAGCTCCAAAGATATTTAATTATAAAGTTATTGTTCCTATTATACTGACAAGACTTGAGAGTAGACTGAGTATTAAAAAAAATATATATGTTTTCTATTCTGTTTCTTTTTAACAATTTCGGGCTGAGAGACTGCGAATCATCTAGAAACTATTTGAAACTAATAATATTCTAATAATAATAATAATAATAATATTTTAGAAACTAAAATAGCTCCATTTTGAGGGACGATTGCATTATATATTGAAAGTAAAGGGTTATTAAAAGATTGTAATGTTAATTACATTAGATACATAAAAAAAATAATCTTACTAACAAAATTTAACGTGCCGTTACAACAAATTGAAAAAGTCTACTACATCGGCACATATATAAAAAAAGAATAAAAAACAACAACATACGTATTCGGAACCCCTATTTACTAGGTTCCATTATCAAACGAAATGAACTGAGAGGCATGAGTTCTTCAATGAATAGTCTTAATAACGCCATCCCCTGGTGGGCAATCGCCAAACGACGCGGCGGATATAATTCGTCTGCTTCAATAAAAGGAGGAGCGCCATAGTGAACATATAATCTCAAAATCTACATTATTTATAATCCATATTCCAACACGTTCATAGTTGACAAATCCTGATTTTAGCTTCCCAAGAGCCTAATCATGCCAGATTCAAAAAAATCCCTTAAATATTTAATTTTCCTCTTTCCGAAAATCTCGACATTACCTGTGTCAAGGGAATGATCCATCTTTTTGCAATGGACCGCTGTATTACAACTCATATTTTCCTTTTTTACTGCATTTTCGTGTTCTTTCATCCAGATAGCCAGTTCTCTTTTAGTATTTCCAATATACAGGGATATGTTGTGCTTACATCGGATGCCATAAATGGCTCCCTGTATTTTGACACGTTTTCTTTGGTCCGCGCTTTCTTTTTTTTGTTGAGAAACGAGCATAAAGTGTTTCTCGGTTTACAGACAATTCCAATCCCAGCAGCCATCATTGCAGGTTTGATCCTTTTTAGCATGGCTTCATCGTATTTAATAGATACAAACCTACTTACCCTGTTTTGGGCGTTTTTAACCTGTCCTGTTATCAATCCATCGGGCTTTGCTTTGTTTACATTAAACCGTCTATCCTTCATAAACCATCTGAAGTAGCGATCCAGAATCGACTCAGGGACAAAAAAATCCGCTTGATATTATGGAGTTCCTTGATTAAGACCATATTATTGGAACAAATTCTGTGTGCCCTATCCATAGCCATGATTACGGAGTTCCTCTTGTACCATTCCGGTACTGAACTAAGAAAGTTAATGGTAATGAGCGCATCAGTTGGCTTGCAATAAACCGACGTTTCATAATTTGCCGTAAGTTTCCGAATACCGACATCCAAAAAAGGTAAATAACCCTCTTCATCTTTCTCCAACATGTATTGTATTCTATTATTTACACTACTGAAATCCTGGAGAATATGCTCCACATATTGATTGTTGATGAGAAAAGTGTCATCAACGTAACAACATAAAAAATGCACGTTGTGGTAGACATTATCAATAGATACCACCTGATGTTCGATAAAGTTCATCACGGCCTCCGCAAGGACCGCTGATGAGGGCAAACCCATAAAGATACTAGATATCTGCAAAAAAAAATAGCGCTTATTAAATTCGAAGTATTGTAGGTGAAAAAGCAAATCAATAAGTTGCAAGAACCCTTTAATATTGACAATGACCCTTCCTTGGTAAGATCACAATCCCGATTATACAGTAGGAGAACCATATTGCTTGAAAAATAAGATCGGGCATTAGCGACGTATATAAGTTGGTCACGTCCAGTGATACCATCCTTGTGTTGGGAACAACATGGTTATTTCTTAGATAATCAAGTAATGGCTCGCGATTGTCAATAGAAAATTTAGACTGATAATTGATAATTACACTCTTTTCAATCAAATTAGAAATGATCATAATGGCTTTTCCCTTGCTATTTATAATGGGCCTGATCTTGTAAAGGGATCCCTCTTTGCTTTTATGAATCTTTGGGAGTCCTCTGAAGGCGGGTAAAGATTTATTTAAATATAGGCACTCTTTAACTTTATCTTCATGGAGCAATCCCATATCGCGTGCTTTTCCTATTTTGTAAGTGATTTCTTTAATGATCTGTGATTCCGTAAGTCCCACGGCACAAAACCCACGTTGTTCATTTATAAAGTTTGGACACATTCCATTACAATCACTAGTGTTAAGAATGACCAAGGCTCCCCCTTTGTCGGCTTGCGTAAATGTAATATTATTATTTTTCCTCCGGAGTTGTACAAGTTCATTATATTGCCACCTATTCAGAGATAGTTTCGTTCTATTTCTATGTTTGAGGCCGTGAACCAACCTCCCTATCCTTCTTCTTAAAGTGGTTCTATCCTTAGAATCGGGGATGAACCTTATTTGCGCTTCTAAATTAGTGAGAGAGTCAATGAAGTTAACCTTTTCATTCCTAAATTATATTTAACACCTTATACTCATCTTATTCTATGTAATCTGTCCAACGCCATCATTCTTCATGATAACGCCACGTGTCACAGCCTCCTGCGGAGGCTTTGTTGCGTCGATGGGTGGGAAGTCTTGAAACACCCTCTGTATTCGCCAGACCTGAGTCCATGCGACTTTGATTTGATTTCAAAACTCAAGCTGCAATTGCGAACAAAGATGAAAGTTTGACGGCGTTTGGACGAGAGGTTCAACACTTTACCATTAATGGCCCACATGCAGACAATAATATTCTCCACCTTCACAAACGCTGGCAACCTCCGGGTGGACAATCTTGGGGATTACTTTGAGGGGTGTAAGCAATGTGTATTGAGCATTCCTGTGTTCCTTTTTCTTCCTTGGCTACACTGCATTGTCTTATTAAACGACGATTTCCAAATACGTATTTTTGACTTGCCCCCATGACACATTTCTCCACTGACCCAGACCACATCAGTGGTGCAAATCAAACGTATATTTTAGAATTGCAGTGATACCGCATGTTTGGCAGATAAAAAGTAGTTGCTATGACTTATGAATCGATCCTAGTTTATTCATTTTTTTTTCCATCTGGGAACACATAATTCATTCTTTAAACTTCCACCAAAAACAGGCATTAAAGTTCCAGAGCAATTAAGCGAAAGACATTTCGAGGTCTTTTATAGAAAAATTGTGTTTGTGTGAAAGATAATAGTGACTTACCTTTTAAGTTATTTTAACATTTTACATTTCACGCTGTAGGCCTAAGTAAAAATTCCTGAAAGTGTGTTCTCAATATGGCAGCGCCCAGCTGCCTGTTTAAGTGACAAAGACTCTCACATCTCGCGAGTGATTGTTAATAGTGTTAATTGTGCGATCAGACGTATTTTTGCATAATTAACAAGAACGTGCTGAGTGCAAATCCGAGCAGAAAGATGTTCTTTTTCAGTTAGTTGTTAGTTGGGATTTCAGCCATCGTGATGTGTTCATGATTGCTGTGTGTTTGAACTCCGATTCATAGTGAAAGCAAAAAGCTTCTATGATTTTGTGCTTCGTTATTGAGAAGAATCCAGATTGATCTTTCTCGATAAAACCAGTGAAATACATGTGCCAGAAAATGTATTTCGGATGATAAGGTGTTCAACGAAATTACTGTTCCATTTTTGAACGTGAGTCGCCATATTGGAATTTATGTGACATGCCCAACTACGAAATGGATTTCCGAGGAAGACATCGTTCCTTCAGATCAACGGAATGCTGCAACATTACTATGTGAGTATAGTTTCACTTTCCCAGAGCTTCGTAGTTTCTTCGTCGTGCCCAGAAGTTTGGAACTTAGTCGTTTTGAGCGATGCAGTTAAGGCTCAGTTTGACCTGTCGAAGAAAGAACATTTATTTAACTTATTGAATAGTTTTGATTTTGAACTGTAAGACAATTAACGCTAAAGAAATTGCCATAGCTACATTTAGTGTGCTAATCGCCTAGTTAGAACTGATGTTAACGTAGTTTGATTACTTGTTGGAATTTTCTAAATAATTACAGAAATTCCATTTCTCTTTGTGAGATTGTATTATGCTTTAAAAGGAAAATATTTTATTAAATATTTTTTGTTATACTTTTGCATTAGTTTCTTTACTTCCTTATTAAGCCTTTTAATTCGGGATTTTCTAGCTTACCAGTTGATGTAATTCTCTGCCGAGGAAAAGTAATTAGGATTATTTTACACTCGAGATATTCATAACTGTTATTTTACTCACACAAAAATAAACAATTTGGGTCTCTTCAGAAGCAGCTAAGTCTGAACCTCCTCTGACATCTATCTTGAAATAAATTTGGATAATCAAAAACTGTTTTTTAATAAACTCTGAATTTAAATTTTATTTCAATAATAAATTCAAAATTTGTTACAGCAGAGATGTTGGCCATTTTTTTCTTAACAAATGTTTACCTTCTACAATTCTACTTTTATTATAAAAGTAGGGATTTTTTATTGTGACTTATTAAAAGTATAAAATTATTATAATAATGTTCGAAACAAATAATAAACATGAATTTAGTTCTTTGCAAAGAAAATAAACTTTCTGATGCTCTCTCTATCAATTTTTTTGTTGAGCAAGTTTAGTCTAGAGGCTGAAGGGGCATAGATCTTAAATACTTCTTAAAAATCGTATTTTTTTTTTTTTTTGTCAGTTACATTAGATTGCTAGTAAATTATAATTATTCAGCTTTAGATTTCAGTTTAAGAGTAGGAATTAATAAATCTATTTGTTCCTGAAGTAATATCTTTTTTTTATAAAAGTCTTAAAAGTCTTTTATAAAGGTCTTAACATTGTTTTAAGAGTAAATTATCCAATTTTTTTTATTTGTTTTTTATTACCGTAAATTGCGACTCAAAATTCTATTCTAATCCTTGCTTTTTTATTTCTTTGTCTATTTTTATAGATACCTGTCCCATTGAGGATATTGATGTAATGCCTGATACTCGCAAGAAAGTTTATAAACTGGGAGATATTATAGAAGTAAAATGTCAACATTTACGACATGTAGGAGTTTTACAGTGCAAAATCAATAATCAAAATCGTCCCTTTTGGGATTGGGTTGCACTTTGTTAACAAAATTACTGCGTAAATAGTTGAACGCTCTACGCTTTTGTGTACGTTTGGAAATTCTTTTTTTTGTTTTGAAAATGTGTGATGATTATTTTCATAAAAGAAAAAGAAAATTCTATTTGATGTTCTATTCTCGAATGATCCATAAGAATGTTCTTCATCTCAGGGTGTTTTCTGTTTAATTTATGCTCAAATTAAAAAAAAGAACTCGCACTAAACATACTTTAAAACTTCATCTTTCCTGTAAAAACAGTTTGAGTTATACTTTTACACTTTGTAATGATTGTCTCAAATCATAGTGTCCAATCTATAAAATAACTGGAAACAAAAGATGTTAAAATTCCTTAGCCTACAGTTTCAAAGAAATTAAAAGTTTGAGTTCTTTCTGAATTGTTGTGTTTATTTGCTTTACGGATAACTTACATTATTCTTTGATGATATGTCTTTATCTGCAAATCCCATATATTTAAAATAAATAGAAGTTCCAATTGACAACTAACCCTAATATAAAGTTATCAGTACTTGGGATAAACAGTTTTTAAATATTTATTTTTAGTCTTTTTTTTTTTTTACTTTTACCCACTACGTATATTTTTAGTGGGTGCTATAGAAACTACATCAAAGCTATTCTGGAACTTTTGAGGGATTCCCAACGTTTATATTGTTGTTGTTTTATAAACATGAAGTTATGGTTTTGTAGAACTTAAATTTCTTCAAATGTTATTTCTTTATTTCTTATTATATATGCCTACTACATTGGCACTGGTCAAGAAAAAGATATGTAAAACTAATTACCTACATAATGTACGACGTTTCGGAACTTCTTTACAGGTTCCCTTTTCCAGTTTGGGTCCCCCTTATATTTAAAGTCTTTCTTTTGGATGGAACATGGCGGCTGTGTGTGATTTTCCGTAACGGTTGGAGATAGCCTTTGTTGTGATGTGTTTGCTGAGATGTGTTTGTTGATAAATCTTGGTTGTGAATGGTCACTGTTGGAAGTAGTCATGGCTGGAATTAGTCTTTTGTTGTGATGTGTTTGTTGAGATGTGCTTGTTGAGAAAACTTGGTTGCGATGCGTGGACAATGCCTTGTAATGAGTTCATTAGATGCCATATTCTAGTACATTTTTAGTATTCTGGAAAAGGGAACCTGTAAAGAAGTTCCGAAACGTCTATATGATGTAGGTAATTAGTTTTACATACCTTTTTCTTGATCAGTGCCGATGTAATAGGCATATATAATATTTCATATACTGGCACGTTAAATACTCTTATATTTCTTTATTACTTCTTTAATCTTTTATTTTTAAGTTGTGAAAAAGACGAAAACATTTATTTTAAATTCTAAAATATCTCCTGAATAAAAACAGTTCAAATTTTCTATTTTTTGAAAAAAAACAAATAATAAATTACTTAAAGTTCTCGAAAACGAGTTAACTTTAATCACATCAAAAACTTTCTAATTAATGTATTACCTCAAAGGATGTAATATTGATTGCTTTAGACAATGAAATATTCATTTTTTAGATTCCAATGGTTTTCTATGGAAACAATGGTCACGTTCTAGCGCTATTTTCTAGAACAAGGACCCTTTTGAAAAGATTTTAAATATAAAAATTAGTTTGCCTATAGTCCTTAAATATCCCTAGTAAGTTTCAAGAAGATCTATGTAACGGTTCAACAGTTTTGAAGGAGATGAGGGTGCTACAAACACGTACAAAGACTAAGTGATTTGTTGGGAGCCTTATTTCCTACGAAAGAGGTTAAAAACAATAATTAAACAAGTGAATATAAGTTTGTGCTAAAGCATAAATTTAAGGATAATAAAAAAAATTAAAAATAATAATAATAAAAAGGAAGTACATTAATGTAAGAAAAAATAAAAAAAAGTTAGGAAATTAAAAATACATATAAATCAAATTTAGTAATCGGAGTTTGGTGAAAACCCAATCACGTTCAACTTCCTACTCTAATGAGTCTACGTGATACACTGGTCTACATGTTTTTTGAAAACTCATTTTTTCTTATTCCCTAACCTACGAAATGTATCCAACTCGCCTTCGTTATGTTTTATGAGGCTACAGTTTTTCAGAAATCAGTATTGCAAAAAAAAAAAGTTTTCACTATTCTTTTATTGGCAAACAATTAAGAGTTATTAATAATACATAGAGACCATAATACACTGTAACAATTAAAATTAAAGCAACGCGAAGTTTCAAAGTTCTAGCTTTCGAACTTTTTCGTCAGGCAAAGAAGACAAAAATAAATTCAAAAATGTTGGAAATGGAACAGTCCTCCAAATGATGCTCTCTATGTATAATTAGTTTTTACATGCCCTTTACAACAGTTTAATTAATAAATCTAAAGTGCTAAAAAATAATATATCTGGTTTCCGAGTTGGCTTTGTCACTCCTGCAAAGTGGAGGGTTTCCTGTGTTTTGAAGGCCCATTTGTTTGAAATGTACTCTTGGAGATAGTGAATGGTTTGTTGAGCTGCTATTTCGTTGATTACTTAGACGTCGCTTCACTTTGTTCTCATTGATAACAAACAGAAGATGGTATTTTCTTTCTTTCCTAGAAAGAAATATCAAAGAATAATGCAAGTCAGGCTGCAATCAGTCGTTATTTGTTGTTTCAGTAAGTTATCAGTATGCGCGTGACTCGAGACAGCCTCCATTCCATATAGTTCAGTGCAAACGCGATCGCCAAGAAGCAAATTGTCCTCGAAAGATATGACGTGAAAGCACCGTGTCAAGTCCCGAGAAAGACACACCGACAACCGGACAAAGAACCAATGATATCCAGGAACGATATCTGCATTGCGGTGTCCCGAGTCACTTGTGTCAAATATTAAACGTTGAGTTGAAAGGACCAAGAGAAGAGAATGTTGGATTACCTCAATTGGCGAAAAGGACAATTGAAAGACAGTCGCTAAGTGTAGCAGTCATATGAATTGTGAGTAGGGGAAGGTGTTGTATCTTTGACCACCCTTGATTGTGATGTCATCTATGAGCATACTTTAAAAGCTTTTCTGTTTATTGTGTAATATTCCCGCTATTTGCGCCTTTAAACCTTCAGTGGCAGCTAGATCTTTAACTTGCAAGGAGTGAAAAATGTTTTTATAATTCCATCACCGAAAAGTAAGTATTTTGCAAGTGAATGTTTCTTTAATAAAATTTTTCTTTTCTTTTGATTATTATTTTAACAAGAATGAGTAATACATCTATGCCTATAGATTCATTGTTAGGACTTTTAATATGACTGGATTCACCTAAAATTGTAGCATGGCGTGAAACGTAAGTTCGACTGATGTTGTACCTTTCACCACAGCAGGGTGTTGTTCCTCTGACCAGGTCAAAGGTACAACATTACTTAATAATATGTAAATGTTTTACTTACAGTCATTTAGCATTATGTAAGATGGAAATTTAAATATTTTTTGCCAAATTTTTATTTTTTTACCAAATCTTATCCTTAGATAGTAAACAATCGTCCAGGACTTTGAGTCTGATGTTGAATATTCATCAGGGGAGAGTGTTTTTCGATATTTCAGATGAATGCCATGTGTTGGAGAAGGAATTAAACTTTGAAAAAGAAGATTTAGTTGAAGAAAGTTATGTCCTTGTCAAGCTGACAAAAAAAAAACAAAAAAAAACAAAAACCACCAAATACTTTGTGGCCAAAATAAAGGAAGCAGCATGTGATTATTTTAAGTTAAATATTTGAAAAAACTACCGAAGATGGCAAAATTCATCCAAGAAAATAACCAGCTCTACGACGTAGAACTACAAGATATTGTGGCCAGGCTACCAAATCCAACCACAGCTGGCGGCACAGCCAGCTCGACTAAAAGAATGTCTTATCTTTTGGAGTTGATTTTTCATTGTATAATGTAGAGTAAATGGGCAGAAGTAGGCTACTTAATCCATTCGAATTTATTTCATGTTTTATTATTCTACTTTGAATTGCATATATTTGCCAAATGTATACATTTCTGAATAAAAATGCTATTTAAATACCTTGTATCTAACTGTCAGTTTCTACTACCACCTGGTCAAAGGTACAATACCCTCCGGTCAAAGGTACAACACGTAGTTGTACCTTTGACCACAAGGTATAGTTGTGTTGTAAAATAAAAATAAAATATTTATACTCAAAATATAATATATAAAACACATGCAATTGATGGCAAGATGAGTGAAGATCACTTGTATCCATTTAGGATTTAATTGAGTACAAAAAATTAGAAAATTCATTTAGTGGAAACTGGTCAAAGGTACAACACCTTCCCCTACATCAATTAAAAAAAAAAAAAATCACTATTTGTCTTTTCATGTTTCAATCTTTTACTCTAGCATTTCATATTAAACTAGGCCTCATAAAACAATTTGTATCTGCTTTAAATAAAGACAATGATCGTTTCTACTTTTTTGTTACAAATTTCCTTCAGAAAACTGAAGCTAAGATAGTAGCGCGCATTTTTGATGAACCGTAATTTCGTGAGTTTATGCGGGATGGAACTTTCCCTCAGTCTATGTAGGAGTTGAAAAAGTCGGTCTGGTTGGCGAATAAAAAATTGACGGGAAATTTTCGGGGCAATAACAGAACTGACCAAGACATTAAACAATGGAATCCCGATATCAAGACTATTGAGGTGTGCCAATGATGGCCGATTACTGTTGTTTGAAAGGAGACACTGGTGATCAACCAACAGAGATTTGAAAAAACGCGTTTTCTTCAGTGAAGTGTTATAAAGCATTGAAATTGTTAAACACAGCTGCTATTTCTACATTTTTGTTTCATATTTAAGCGTAAGTTAAATTCATAAGTCGGAACAGTTTTACCTCAGCTAAATTATAGAAATGAGTGTCTATTTAAAAGCAAAAATTTACATTCATTATTAACTTTGTTTTGATATTAAAAAAATCTAGCCCGATAGAGTAAATCTGAAACCGGATTGAACTTGAGGGCACTCATACTATATAAATCCAGGTGGATTAGTTAAAAAAAAAACTAATTTTTTTTGTTAAACGTTGAAGTTGTAACACTAACAGCATTACAGGCCCCTGGGTGCACGGAAGATTTGGGCTCCCTGCGATGTTCGACCAACGGGACCCGCGACTAAAAAAAACCCGTGCCCATTTGACATATGGCGGGGTGAATCCTAGGATCCATCTGAAGGTTGCTGTTTATACACCTTTTTGTTATTAATTGAGTTTTAAGGAACAAATTTTTCATGTTAGCTTTCAAACTTTTGTAATGTATAGGCAAATAAGTATTTTATCATACTTATTTGCTGACATTATCAAGGTACTCGTGTTTGTAAAGAGACAGATCCACGGGCTAGCGTATGTTGTTATTGTATTTTCGATGACGAACAGAAAGGTCGGTCGGATCATCATGATGGCCAAGCCTTCACTTCTTATTAGTTATTCGATTCTATGGGGTTCCAACATCCCTGTTCCCCTACGGATATCTGATTGGTTGCATTGTTCCTATGTATATCTATGTTTCCTCATTCCCCAAAGATGTCCAGTCAGATATCTGGACATGCTCAATAGGAGCATTTTTAATTGTAAACATACTTTATTATATATTATAAAAGCGTTATTTTGTCTGTCATAAGACTTAACGTTTTTCCAATTTTGTGACCAAACTTTAAGAGATAGAGTGGTCATGTAAATGGATAAAATGTAGATCTTTTTAAGACAAACAAAATGCTACAAAAATCTTTCGAAAAAAGTTTTTGGTTTCCAAGATGGCGCCTTTTAAAGGGTGAAATTTTGATTTTTTCTCAATTTAAATGAAAAGTATAAAAGATGGAAGAGAACATTATATTGAGAAAATGTTGGTATTTGAAAGTTCTATCGAACGATATATCACTTATTCACAACGCTTCAGCGTTTGCAAGATACATGCAAAAATGTGAATTTTCGGTGTGTGACGCCGACCCGCAATACATCCGAGTTATTCGGAGAAGCCACAACGGGCTGGGAAGTTATATATTCTCCGACGATCGCAACATTAATTTGCTAAATAAATAAAGATTTTTTTTTGAATGCTATATATGCAAGGGTTCCGGAGCAAAGCGACGGTACCCGGCTATTATTATTATATATTATAAAAACGTATATTATAAAACGTTATTCTGTCTGTCATTCTGTAAGCAAAATGCTAAATTACAAATTACTAAAATGTTACTGAAATAGAGAATCTATTCATAAAAAATGAAAATATATTAAACAACTGTCCAACTATACTGATTGGCGACGTAAATATAGATATTTTCAAAATGAATAAAAACAATGTAGTACAGAAATACGTAAAACTTATGTGCAATAATGGTTTCAAAAATCGTCTTTACGGAACAACAAGAAACTGTACAATTCATGGAAATATGAAAACAAATATAGATCATATTTTCATAAATAAACATGATATCAAAACACCAGGAATAATATGTAAAGAACGAATCGGATAACAGTTGAAAATGAGAAAATAACACATCCAAATATAATCTATAAAGAACTAATCAATGATGTTAACAAAACAAAATTCATGAAAATCTACATATATAAAAAGAAAAGTCCTGACTCACTCACTCACTGACTGACTCATCAACGCTCACCCCAAACCCTTGGATCTAGAAAG
>JAFIDM010100034.1:0-20220 GCA_023159025.1 Thereuonema tuberculata | reverse complement strand
TTTTATTACGAAAAGCTTTTTATTAAATATTTTTTCTTGACTTTTTATGTTATCATATTTTTAAAACTTTAATATTATTCATTGAATCTTTTAAACGAATATTATTTAATATTGAAAAGTTAAAATATTTTTAAACAACGAAAATAAAAACAAATTCAGCACCTGAATAAAATTGCCTTTAAAATATTTTAGTTTGTGTAATGAATACTGGTGAAAAAGTTATTTATGAGTTGTCCTATGATGTAAAAAAAAAATAAATTGTAATGGTTGAAGTTTCTTATTTATTTCTTTGATATCATTTTGAAGGCGAAATCCTATCAATCAAAGAGAATAGAAATCCATTCAAGAAAAACTATTCAAAAATATTGGATTCTAACAACTTGAATGAAATCTTAATTTTCGAAGAATGTTGACCGACTCCGAAAAAGTTCAGGTGCAGCCCAGAGACTTTTCTCTCCCATTACAGTTTTCACACATATTTGTTAATTAGTAGACCCCCCACCCCCCGACAAGCGGCAAAATTTTCAAAGAACACCCTTTTCCCAAAACTTGTTAATCCTTTCAAAGGCAAAGTTATTGAAGACAGAGGCTTCAAAGGTTGGTGGAAGTCGTTCTGATATTCTTTCTCGTCCAAGAAACATCTTTCGAGGCTCTGCTTGCAAACTGAAAAAGAATCCATAGCGGTTTTGATTTCTGGAAGATCTTCTTATGGTAAGCTATTACTTACATTGAGTTTTTTAAGAGATAATTAAATAATTTCAATAATTCTAGAAAATATTTTATTCTAGAAATCGCTTACCTTAATGTAATATTTTTGCCTTTACATTTTTTATTAGGCTTTAATTTATGTATTAGCAAAGTATCTATTCTAATGAAATTTTACTAATGGGAAGACAGATTTATATTATAAAAATTCAATGATTTACAGAGAATCAAAACGAAAGCAGCAATCATTGACGTTTTGTGTGTTAGGAGTATAAAAGTTCTTTAATAAGTTTAAATTGAAATGTATTTTGGAGTGATCAATTATCGAAAGTGTTACAAATAAAAAATTACAAAATTGTTGATCCTAATCTCTTACTTGGCATTCAATAAATGTGCCTTTGCAGAATTTGTCTTTCAAATGGGTCTGTTTTCCTTTTTTTTTTTTTTTTTTTTTTTTTACTGTTCTAAAAGAAAGTTGAGCTAAAAAAGTGACTGATTCACGTTTTAGTAAATGAGAAAATATTTTCTATAGTGCATCATAATTTTCCGATGAAAATATGACTGAGTTGTTCATTTTCATTTCACAATGTATCGAAAATAGTTTTAAGATAAACATGTTTTTTTTTTATTCCGATTTGTGCATTTAAATAATATTAATAAAAAAATTGAAATTAGAGAATATTTTTTTAGGCTTTTGTCCTATATCAGATTCTACTGGAGAGGGACTAACCAGATTTATAATAGACTTTTTAAATCAAGAAAATATTAGCATTTACGATATCCAAGGCCAAGGCTATTTGTGACAGGTATCCTATATTCTTAAGGCAATCTCAATATTAGGAAAACAACCTTTAAAATTTTTTTCTAAGATGACTTTATACATCCACCTCTCCTGACTAATGACTTTTTCATTTTCGTCGTCATTTTTTTCAAACTCATGGTAAAAAAACTTGAACTGAATCAGTTCATTTCCCAATTGATCTCCAAGTCATTGTTACATGTTTCTCCTAAGTTTTGAGCTGCTGCAATTATTTCTTCATTACTAAGTATATTCAATTTATTGAGAAACCGGGTATCAATTAGTTTGCATATCTCAATCCTCTGCCGCAATGATGATTCAAATTGATCTGTGTTTCAAATTGAAATAGTAAAGTACTACATGAATACTGTACCAATTTATAACCAAAATACCAAATAAACTTAAGAATGATTTGAAGTTTAACTGAATGTCTCATTTCTAAATTTTACCCACTTCTGTAATTTCAGATTAACAAATGAAGAAAAAACCTTTTACTTATTAGATTCCGTTAAAAATTATTACACAAAATACAATAGAGTGCTGTAATTTCACAACTGAATTTCACTTGATCTGTTTGCACTGTAGTGTAATGTGTTGATGAGTAAAGCTACGAAGCTGTAATTAATAGAATGCTATTATCAGGAAAGTGTATGCTTTTGATTTTTATTAAATAGTTTTAAATGGAGTGAGCATGGCGTGGAGGGGGGGGGCGCCGAAATATACCCTTGCCCCGGGTGACAGGAGGGCTAGTTCCGGCCCTGAGGCTATCACACGGAAAAACACTATTGATTCTTGTACAAATAGTAGGCAGTACCGGTTTTGGTCGCTAAAATACACACACAAAACTAATGGTTTCAATTTTCCAACAAAAAAAGAAACAAAAATGCATGAATGGGTAAGGGTAATTCCAGGATACAAAGGGTAGAGAGACCATTATTAATTTTACATGAATTGAATGTATTGTCCTCCAAATGAGAGATGGCCGGCGGAAGTTTGAACTGCGCAGCCCTTCCGGTAGCTGATCAATTAAGTTTTCCTGTCACAATGGACGCCGTCGTCTGTTTTCACTGAGAAAGACATGTTGATAATGCCAAATTAAAACTTCTCTCGACTATTTAGCGTTATTTCAATACCAGTTGCTAACAATAAGTATTTATATAAATAAATAAATATATATTATTTATAAATACAATGCTCTTTTGCAAAGTAACAAGCCATTACCGTAATGGCGGCGTCCTGTCATAAAATCAGGCGGAAGTGCCTGACCAGACTAATCGATCATACATGCGCAGATCTCACAAAAACAGGGCGGCCATCTCTCATTTGGAGGACAGTAACTGAACTACTGCCTAAGTATTCGAGGCTGTTAAAAACTTAAGGAAATATACAATAGTATCGGATTTTGGTGCTATTACGAATTTAATTGCTCATTAAATAATAAGGGATTATGAAAAAGAATATTAGTAACGCAGCAGAATCATTCTATATTTTGTAAAACTTCACTAGGATTGTTTTTGTTTTGTATTTTTAAATTCGTGAACCTTGCAGTATTTATTTTCAAATTATAACATCTGTTAATACAAACAGTAAGATACAATCGCCCCCCGTGATATCGTTGCCTATAAACTACGACATCCTTTTGGCGAGATTTTACATCAGTAGCCTAAATAGTCAGTCTCCACTCGCGAAAGTTTCACGTAAACGATGCGTCTGCAAAAGCTGTTTTCTAAAGTGTCAAAGTTGAGTTTTTTTCACAAATATTTAAGAATCTGTGTGAATTATTGTACATGTAATACATTCAAAATCTTTTAGTGTGTTTCAATCGTAATTAAGTGAAGATGTCATTTGATTAATTTCAACTCAAGTTTTCAAAGTCATAGTTATCAATACGTGTCATTGCTGTAGTCGAGATTTGCCTAATATCGTCCCCGGACATGTTACTTTCATTGTGAAATTATTTCACTCATTCTTCTGAAACCATTATTGTATTCTTTTGTATAGTACTTTTGTTTTATGTTAGATCGGGACCGACAGTCCACGAAAGAATCTATTGACGCTCAATAACATAAAAAGGAAATGGGGTACAAACTAGCAGCAAACTCATTAATTTGTTCGTTCAATCTTTAAAGATTATATCAAAAATCCAGAGAAAATTGTAGAACAGCACATCAGAAACAGTTAAGGCAGAAAACCAACGCTAATACCGAAATTCGAGGATTCTTTAGTTAAATATTGTTTATAACTGGAAGAAAAAAAAAAAAACTTTCTTTTAATGACCCTTGCAGTAATTCCGTAGAATGGCTTTCCAATTGACTCTTCGTAACAACTTAAAACATCCTTTCTCACTCACGAAAACGTGCTAGATCTAATGGCTGAAGTTGTTTTTGAAAAGAGTTCGTAATGAATCTACTCCTGCCCCTGAAACTTTGTCTGAAAGCGACGTGATGAAGAACATGGTGTTAAGTGCCCATGCTGTAAGGGTATGCAGGGTGTATCTGAAATGTGCTGCCAAAAAATTAAAGATTGTATTCAATCATGCAAAACAACGAATAAATGCCATATAAACATGGGTCTGGAAATGCTTTATTTCCAAGATATGAACGATGCAACAATGCAGAGGTGTCGGCCATACAGTCCTCAGTTTTACAGAAAGTGCTCGAAATGTCCTCCACCGGCCGCAATGCACGCAACACAATGTCGTTCCATCGACAGCCGAACACAGTCGAAGATGCCAGGTGCACGTCGAATTGTGTTGCACACATCCACTATGCGATCATGCAGTGCGTGGGCATCAGGAACCGGTGTGGTGTACGCTAATGATTTAAGATAACCCCATACGAAAAAGATCCAGAGGGTTTAAAATCAGGGGAACGAGCATGCCTGGTTGCTGGTCCCCTCTTCCAATCCAACGGTCAGGATAACGCCAACACCTGTATTGTTGCATCGTTCATATCTTGGAAATAACGCATTTCCAGACCCATGTTTACATGACATTTATTCGTTCTTTTGCATGATTGAATACAAACCTTTAAGTTTGGAGCACATTTCAGGTACACCCTGTATATTCCAAAGATTAACGTGGGGAAAAGTGGATAAGGTACATCAAAAGTTACACTTTGGTACATGAGGATTGGAGCAACATGACAGGAAATAATTACATCTGCACGTTTTGTTTAGATGATTAGCTGCTTGTTTCTTTCAATTTTCCTAACACTGTCCCCGGTGACGATATTAGGCACCAAAAATTGAAATGTCAGATTTTATTTTATTTCAAAGAATGTTATTTTATTTTTGTTTTTTTAGATGAAGTTGATTTTGTAATGAAAATATAATAACAGGTTATATTTCTGATTGACAGCCATGATTTTTTTTATCCTCCATCTATATATATAAAAATGAATGTATCTTTGTTTCTTTCTTTCTTTCTTTCTTTCTTTCTTTCTTTCTTTCTTTCTTTCTTTGTCCTTTATAGACTCCTAGGCCCTTTGACCTATCTGGACCAAACTTTGCAGAATTACTCTTTAAGGGGTTAAAAAGGGGTCCCCCAAGTCAATTGCAAAAAGGGAAAAATTCGCTCTCCTATTTGGGGTAGGGACACCACACTTGGGTGGGAGGAAGCCAACACAAAGGCTGAAGTGTCCCACCCCCGACCGACACCGGGACCTTATATTTAGGGCCCTTTCTCGGGCCCCCCCAAGTCAATTGCAAAAAAGGGAAAAATTCGCTCTCCTATTTGGGGTAGGGACACCACACTTGGGTGGGAGGAAGCCAACACAAAGGCTGAAGTGTCCCACCCCCTACCGACACCGGGACCTTATATTTAGGGCCCTTTCTCGGGCCCCCCCCAAGTCAATTGCAAAAAGGGAAAACTTCACTCTCCTATGGGGGGCAGGGACACCACACATGGGTGGGGGAATGGCGACACAAGGGCCTAAATGTCCCACCCCCTATAGACACCGGGACCTTATATTTAGGGCTCCTTCTTGGCCCCCCAAGTCAATTGGAAAAAGGGAAAATTTCACTCTCCTATGGGGGGGGGGGCAGGGACACCACAATTAGGTGGGGGGATGGCGACAAAAGGGCATAAGTGTCCCACACCCGACCGTCACCGGGACCTTATATTTAGGGCCCCTTCTCGGGCCCCTAAGTCAATTGGAAAAAGGGAAAAATTCGCTCTCCTATTGAAAAGGACGGTCCACCACACTTGGGTGGGGATGGCGAAACAATGGCCTAAGTGTCCCACCCCCGATCGACACCGGGACCTTATATTTACGGCCCCTTCTTACGAGCCCTTTCTTTCTTTGAGTGGCATTGCAACGCATGCCGGGTACAGCTAGTCCAAAAATAAAATATACTTCAACATAAAAAACTAAAGGAGGGACGATACTGGCGGTTGTAATTACAAATTTTTCATTTTCTGCGAAAAATGTAAATAAATTCTCATTTTGTACTTAAATTGTGTAAATCGGATTAAACTTAATCGTATCAAAACATGCGCATGTGAATGGTCTAGATTAAGATTCATTTGTTTAAGATACAGATAGGCCACGCGGTTGGCGATGTCGCTAAGACACTGGCCTCTCACTGAGTCCCGGGTTCGGTTCTCATGTGGGTTTTGTTGATGGTGGTGATCCGCTCTGGGCAGGTTTTCCCGGGGTTCTCCCGTTTCCCCTGCATTTCTCACACCATCCTTTCTCAGTCTTTCTCTCCGTCTGTCCTTCTTTCCGTGGGATAGTACAAAAGATCTTTCAGGTCGACGTGCTCGGCAGTCATGCCACCCACTTTCAATTAATCTAATCTAAGACACAGATAGAAAACCATTGTTTAGATTCCAATATTTTTCAATGGGAATTTGATCAATAATGAAAGAATCGAGTAGAATCCCTAATGTTCAAAGAACCTAAGTGAATCAGAATCGTTATTCAATGGAAATTGTGACTGCAAAGAACGAAGTTTTAGAAGAAATGAGTCTGAAAACAACTCGTTTTGAAAACCTCCTGCGATCGTTATTCCGTCCATTAAAGGCCATCAAAGAAAGCAGTAATAGTAGATATTAAATGCTCCTTTTCTTGGATTTATCAACTTTTATTCATTCCTTTTAGGTTTCTTTGCATGGGGAAGGGTGGGGGGGTTCAATCATTTTTTGATACCTGTACATCCGAATGCAAAAAAAAAAAAAAAAAAAAAAAAAAAAAAAAAAAAAAAGACATCGACGCCTTTAAAGATAAGATAATAATTGTGTTCGTAAATGACTGTGTATTTAATATTTTCGCTCAGACAGAACTATAAGAAGTAAATCAACTGAAAGGAAGAATTTATTTTGTTTCAGAATCACGAGTTAATTTTTCGATTGATTTTATAAGGAGATTTAAATGTAATTTTTTTTTTCGATTTGTTAAGCTTATTATCTTTGATAATTATTAAAGAACTATTTATTGATCCACCACTCTTTATTGTCTATAATATATTCGTAATTATTAAAATGATATAGTTATTAAAAAGGAGTGCCCCAAAATAAATTGAAATCCGATTTTCCTCTTTAGTTTTTTTTACTTAATGTTCTGAAAGTTAATGAAAACTCTCAAATACTCCAGTTGCCTAAAGCCAGCAAATTTTAATATCAAAGCTTGCGTACGAGGATTAATAAAAGGTTAATGAGGAATTTTGGACTTCTGTAGAATTCACTGTATCGCTTCTGACGCGTTCTGTTCCGCTACCATAGATAATTTCAATGATATGGAAGACATTTAATACCTTAAAAGGACAGAAGGTAGATTGACTTTTACCTGTAAATATGTACGCCAAGTTTGAAGAAGATACATTAACCGGCTTAAAAGTTATTAAATGGGGGGGGGGGAATTGATTTGATAAGATACAGACTGATTTGAAAGTTTCACCGCATGTGGCAGCACCTACCAGTCAGTTTCAGAAATGCTATCTGTGGTTTGTCTTGGGGTCGAGAGAATTCTCAGTGGGTTTTTCATGTGAAACTTGCCAAACCACAATCACTTTTCGGATCTGGTAAAACAAATGAAGAAAAAAACATTTTGTTTCTATTATTCACGTGCGTGGTGACTCTCAATCTTTCACTTCACAAACGATCTTCATCAAATGGGAAATCTCTATGATGAGTATAACAAGGAAACAAAAAATAAAAACTCATCTTATTTTGGATTCTTATGACGGCAACTCAACATGTCTGTCACCTAATTCATATTTTTCAAGTTTTTAATACAAAGTTTTGATCTTACGCTGTGCTGCAATTTAACAGAATATAAAAGTGATATTCAATCGGGGTATGGGACGATATCTAATGCAGTACTGGAGAAAATAAAAAAAAATCTTCCAAAATTAAATAACTTGCAGGTTTTTCTTATTTTTCAACATTTTATAGTAAATTACATCATTAACAGATTAGAACCATTTTAATTAATAGTTGATAAACTATTTGATGGTTTACCTTTGATTTGCTGTAACAACTTTTATTTATCCGGTCGCTAACAACTCAGGTGTTCCTTGGTTCAATTAATAATTTTTATATGGTATGAAATAAGTAATAGGCCTAGTATTTGTAAATTAAATTATTAAATTTAATTATTTAATATTTTTTTTATTATAAAACATTAAGCTTTAATACACTGACTGCTCAATTGAAAGTGGACACCTGTGGTATGGAACAGACGCTTTATTTACAGCGTGTCTAATAGCGCGTTCTGTGGTCTTTTGCTTTAAGCACAGCTTCCACACGCCGTGGCATGCTCTCCACCTCGATAGCAAGCAACCGGTATTTTTGCCCAGTCCTCCTTCAAAGCCTGCACAATTTGGATGCGTGTTTGCTGTCGCGTCGGACGCGCACGAATCCGGCGCTCCAATTCATCCCACAGATGTTCAACAGGGTTGAGGTCCGGACTCTGGGCGGACCACTGAAGTTCCGGAACATTATTCTTTGGAAACAAGGCGCTGACAACACGGGCCTTATGGCACGGCGCACTGTCGTGCTGGATGACAAATGGCCCTTCACCGAACTGCGATCACAACTTAGGAAGCATGGAATTGTCTAAACGTCCAGATACTGTGTGGATGCCATGTTCCCTCAATCACAACCAACGGACCACGTCCAAACCAGGAGAAACACGACCACACCAGCTTACCATCACCGCCAAACTTCACTGTTGGGATGACACACTCAGGAAATCTGAATTTCAATCCATCGTGAGAAGTGCGGGGCCCTCAAGAGTCCGGGTCCCGATTGGGCGAAACCGGTCCAATCGGCCCAAGACCGGCCCTGCCCTCGAGCATTTGTTTCTGGGATTTCCAGATCCTTCCTAGCGGTTATGTGGGCCTTTCTGAACCCAAAACATCGTCTGACTGCAGCATCGTTCCGAACAAGATGGCGGCTGACCCATCTGAGACGACAAGGCTTTCTTGTGGTAGGAACACTCTCGTCCAGTTGCTGGTAACTATCGACGGCTGCGTCGGAGGAACACCTTCACAGACTATTTAACGTAACGAAAACTGCAACACCAGTCAGATTTATCCGTCCGTACAAATCCTTACATCGCTCCTTATATCAACCTTAGAATGCGCCGTTCTGCAAATACCGGGTGCAAATCTTGACGGTGCGTATTTTCGCGGAGGCATTAAATTTTATTAGAATACAGGCGGCCCTCGACTTTCGCACATAATTGATTCCTGAAAATGTGTGCGAATGTTGAATGTTCGAAATTAGGGGGATATAAAAAAAAAAAAAAAACATGAAAAATTGTATTTTAAAATACAACATAATTAAGTTAACGAGGCATGTTTAAGTGCTTTCAGATGTTTTCTTTATAAACTTGTCAAGAGTTAGTTGATTATCACACTTTTTTTTTTTCTTTTCTTGATAAAGAGTTCTATAAAATGCTGTGTCTTTCTCAATCGCCCTACGTACTTGAGGTATACGTTCTCCATTGGGATCACATTCTTCTATGATAGTCATCTACATTGAATATTTGGCTAGAAGAATAGTCTCCATCTATAATAATTTTGGACAATAGGAAAAAAATTCTTTTGCAGCTTCTTTATCTGCATCAGCCGATTCTCCAGTGAATTTAATATTATGTAAAGAATACCTCATTTGAAATTTATCGAACCAGTCATTACTTGCTTGAAACACCGTGTTAGAATCTTCATTTAATCTAGTCTTCCAATCTTCATGCAAACTTAGAGCCTTAGCTTGATTAATGGAAAAACTCAGAGGGACATCGTTTTGATGTTGATCCATGATGACAAAGATCTTTCCATTTCATCCATCACTATGCCGTGTCTTTTGGAAACAGTCTTTGAAGATATATTTCCACAATTTTAAACGTATTCCTTAATTTTATTCTTGTTTTTCAAAATTGAATATATCATTGACCTGTTTATGTCGTACGAACGGCCGATTGAAGCAAAAGATTCACCGCTTTCAGAACGTCTAATTATTTCCATCTTTGTCTCGATCATATGAAGTTTATGAGTTCTTAATTTTGTTTTGTTCTTATCAACACTGCAGTTTCTCCGTTTCGCACTCATGTTTATAAATTTATAAGGGCGAAATATTTAAACATAAACAAATAAATTGATAAAAAACACAATACATCGACATGCACCCTAACGCAAGACTAAATCTGTATAATATGATATTCGGCCCGCGCCACCACGGCTCGGAACCCTAATGACGTCACAACGAGTCCACTACTCTAGGCGGCAATGTGTGAGTGCTCGCGAGCTACCGCGCTCCGTGGAAGCAAACAATTTTTGCATTATCGACAAAAATCTTTTAAATATTCAATTTTAAAAATGTTCGATATAGCGAATTGTGCGAAAGTAGAATGTGCGAAAGTCGAGGACCGCCTAAACCTTTACATTTTTTTTTTTTTTCTTGTGCTTGTTTGTGCGCCCATTATTTTTATCTCCATTGCCTCCCCCCACCCTTTAAAATTAATTCCCTGTCCTACATGTCAATCATTACGAGATGGATACACGAGCGTTAATATCTTAAGTCAATAATTATTTATATTTTTAAATTTTCATCTTTCGAAATCTAAACCAGTCAAGATACTGCAAAACTTTTAATTTATTAGTTATTTGAAAAAAGGCGGTGGACGAGCAATCCTATTACATTTCGATATGCTTGGATTTCAGAGTTGAACAGTAAAGCATTAAAAAGTAATTGAAGTACAGATTACAAGGAACGTGTAATGCATTGCCATGTTTTGTAGCAATCAGACCTTTAACTGTTTCCATTTAAAGTAATGTAGTTGCTAGGAGTGGTTTCATGCAAGATTTATTTCCTTATTGTTTTTTCACTTTTTGCTTCAATGGATTGTTAATAGTTTCATAATAAAAACGTACGAAACAATTTTGTTTTATTTACATTTTTCACATATTCTCCAACCGATATAAACATTGGTATTTACTTCAAATGTATTACTTCATTCAAATCTCTTTACTTGAGCTGAGGAAGGAGACAACAACTCATTTCATGTTCATACAACATTTACAATCATTACGTACAAATATTTCAAGTTCGAGGGCTGAAACAATTCGGAAGTTTACAAGTTCACATAATCCAAAGTTGTAATGGTAGCCGATTTATTAACGTTTTATTGTTAACCATAAATTATTGGTTAATTACCCACATCACCATTAACCATTATAATTACAATGGTTTTCTACAAAAAATCATTACGATTGCAATGTAATGCATTACCGATTAATTCAATTTCGATTTTGCCTAACTGTTGGATTTAGAGTACTTGCTGCCATCTAGTGACGTAAAATGAAACTATTGGGCATTTCTACTTCTAGTTTCTGCCACTAGGGGGAAAGCAATGAAACACAATACCGGCGTTAGAATAAAGTTTTTAAAGTTAGAATTTTACACGAATTTGTCTAGTTCAGACGCCGTCCAAAAGTAAATAAATGTATAAATACCTTATTCCAAAATTAAGTATCGACTCAGACTGCAAAACTGTGACGGAACAATGCAATTTATTTCAGTAGACGTATTCCGAAGAACACATCTCACGAAAATTTTTAAAGATTGAAACCTTTTTTTTTTTAATTAGCAATTAATGTATCTTAATGCCATCCAAAAGTATTTAAGAAATTTGGAATATTTCATCACTTAACAAATATTTAAGAAAATATAAGCTGATTTCTAATTAAAAATTAGAAATATAGAAAAAATAATTGTAATGATTAGAAATAAAAAACACGTTCTAAATCTAAAAAAAAATAAAAAAAAAACCGTTTGAAGATTATTTCATAGCGGTAAGCAAACGGCCAAAGGCAAGAGACCTTAGGAACCAAATAAATAAAAAAAATACCAAATCTTTTTATTTATGAAGAAAGTAGTTCTCAGGATATTATTTGCTTTTCTTACAAATAGAAAAAGAAATCATGTTAATGAATCACATCTTCATAACTTTAAAAACAAGAAAACTTTTATTTTCGTTATTTTCATTCTTAATTTCTTCGCTTCACAAAAACTCCTCGAATCTCGAAACATTTACTTTGTATAATACAGTAACTTCAAATTTAAATGTTTTAAAATAGGCTTAACTTCTAACATGTCTTTCGTGTACTTCCTATTTACTTTTTTTTTCTTTCCTGCAGATTGTTTTTAATAAAATAGAAATTATTTAATATATTATTAAATTATATATTATTATTAAATAATTTAAAATATATTATTTAATTTTTTATAGTTTTTTTTTTTTTTTTTTTATAATTTAACAATATGCTTTAATTTTACAAATACAGGGTGGTCGGGAAGTTCCCGTACCCCCCTATTATGTTATTATGTATTAAGAGATATGGGAACTTCCCGACCATCCTATTCTCCGTTTTAGTCAATTTGTCTTTGTAATATTACATTATTTGGTGAAGTGAAATTATTTAATTAATATCTCTATGACAAGGTCTTTATTGTATCACTGATTTAAACAACAAGAAGTTCCTTAACGAACTAAAACTCTATTTTCTTTACAATATTATGTTTTGTCTGTTTTTCTTTATTTTTTTAAAGCCATAAAAATAATTCAGAAGAAAGTTCTCTTTATAGATAAATTTATAATAAGTTACGAACAATCTATCTCCAAATTCTAGTTAAGTCGCCTAAATCCAATAAAATAATTAAAATCAAAGAATAAGAAAATCTAGCTATTACTCCGAATTTAACATAAATCAAAACTCACTGTTTTCAACCAATGAGAGTGAATTGTTCTCTAAGAATGTTAATCACCTTCACAAGGGATGCAAACGAAAAAACATTCATATATTTACTCGTATAAAACAGCTAGTTTCTTCTCCCAAAAAATGCATGTCAAGTTTTAGGGAAGAGAGTTAGCCCGTACTTGATTCCGTACCATACCTTACACGTACACTACGTAACTTTCATAAACTTAGAATTAACATAACTTTTTTCTCCTGACTACCCTCACTTTCCCTTGGCGCAGGCCTTTTAACGAAATACCTATCGAGGGAGATTTGTTTCTGTCTCCCTTTCAAAATGTTACGAAATGAGTAAGGCACGTGTCATCAAAAAAGCGCCGAAGCACGACCAGTAGCGTCTGTAAGCGTGCTCGTATCTCAAATCTTTACTCGTATCTCAAAGCAAAAATTTGCTCGAAGGCTTGCTCGTATCTCGGAATGCTCGTATGTCGGGACGCTCGTATCTCAAGGTATTACCATAGTTGAATTGCTGCTAATAATGAATGTTTTTAATAAATGTAATTTTAAATTTTAATATCAAAACTAAAAAGGGATTTTCGTAACTTAGTTCATTGATTATATTTTACTCTACTTCAAAAATAGTAAATTTAAATAATATACAAACGGTTAAATAGTTAGCTTCTTATTTAAAAATAAAAAAATCGAAGACAGATGTTCTTATCAATTGAGTATCCAGGTTAATATAACATTTAACTTTATGTAAAACAAAATAAAACGAACATATTCATTTAGTTTAACTAACTATTAATAATTAAACAAATAGCATTACAACTACAGGCGAGTTACTTAAATGATGTCACATATTCTTCCACCTCGTAACTTTAACTGTTCTAAAATTTCGTTTACTGTGATTGGCGAAAAATCAATTTAAAATTTCTTTATGGATTCAAAACAAAGCAAATGGTTTGTGGCATTCAGTGATTGATAAAATTGCCAATAAAGCATTACGGACATCAGCGCTGTTCTCAACTTTGAACTGGAACTATTTCGTTTGCGGCATTACACACAGTAATGATTTCCTGAACGCTCTTCGTGAAACAAAATATAGCTTTTAGTTTTTAATAAAAGCTCTGTAACTCGAAAACGAAAGTGAAATTTGGAAAAGTTGTTTTGAGAACGTCATTTTCATTTTCCTTAACTGAAATTGTTTCTAAAATTGGAGTCGCACTCCATAATAATAAATTAGTTTTAACTATAGATAAACCAAAATTATTGGATGAACCAACAGAATTACTTCACCACATTAATTCTTTAAGATAAGTTTGTCCCTCTGGTGTACCAAAGACATAAGTAACTTATAGTACATACACTGAAGCTCGGTTATATCGCGATCTTTCGGATCCAAGATCTCGAAGATCGTGGTCTGCCCGAGCTTGCTTTTTTTCGCGATGTCAAATGTTGTATACTCGAACCCTATTATCGCCCACACGATTCCAAATCGATTTAAAATGGTCCTTTCGCGATTACCTACATCATTCAGAGCGATGTGAGAGAATTTTATATTTATAAGTATTCATAAATCATTACCTTTTCAACACTTTGATGGGTTATATTAGCCAAAATCTTCATATTTCTGTTTTCTTGCGGTTTGGCGCCGCCATCTTGGCATCTTGTACAAACGACGAGTCACGTCAGCAGTTCTCTAAAATCAATCGATGTTCGTACTTTTTGGGCGAAAATATGATGAATTTTGCAATTTTACAATTATACACCTTTTCCAAAAGAGAAGGGGGTCCAAGACCAAATCGCGTTATATCCGAATTCGCGATATAAACAACCGCGTTATAACCGAGCTTCACTGTATTTCTTTGGGCGAACTAGGGGATGTTAGGGGTTAGAACCCTATTATTTTACAAAATTGTTCAATAATAAAAAAAAAAAAAGCTATCATACAATAAGATATAAATTTAATAACTACTTACATTTTCTTAAGAATATTCTATATATAGTAAAATGCATTTTTTTTTTTTTTTTTATGTATTCCAATTCCCTCCGTCCGCAAAACTTCATCATATTCTCACTATGCAACTATTCGTGAATTAGATTTTTTTTTTTTTTTGGGGGGGGGGGGGGGGGGGCGATTGTATTGTAAATACAGTTCTGATTAAAAAAACAAAAATCTAGCAAATAAAAACATGTTGGTCTCCACTGTAAACTTAATTACGAATCCAAACTAGACACATAAATAAACTCAAAACACCTTTACTGCATAATACCGTTGACACCAATATTACGCAGTGAAGGTGTTTTGAGTTTATTTATGTGTCTAGTTTGGATTAAAGAAGATAATGTATTTTGATGTACGTATTTTAATTACGAATCATTATACTTTCACTTCCAATGACAATTGAAACTATCCGATTTCTTTCTTGATCAAAACTTTTAAAAAGTTCCGTTTTAATTTTATTCACTCTGCTTGCAATTCAATGAAAACGAAGAACTATCATTAATCAGGTCCTATTTATCAACTGGGTAAAAATAAAAAAATAAAAAATTGGGGGCAAAATCCGAACGGCGGTCCCAAATTATTAAAATCTTTTTAATGACAGATAACTGTATGACTGAAGGATAACACATAGCCAGAGTTATTACACATCAAATCACAGTTTTCGCTCAATATATTTAAGTATTATCCGAAGTATCCGTAGATATCTCGCAGTTAGCAGTCAAAGACTTCTGAAGCGTTCAGTTGTAAAACTCTACTCATGGTGCTTGCGGTCCACCAGCCATGGCACGTTTAGCCTAAAACTGTACGAGTTGCCATAGCAACAGTAAACACAAATCCAAGAAAGACTTATTTGTTTATAATTAACAAAAATAAATTAGCAAATAATAATAAAAAGAAATGGAATGAAAACCCTAAATATTCTTCTTTTAATGTTTTAAATATATAAAGAAGTGTTTTCTGTTAGATAAAGGGATAAATAAATGTAATAACTCTGGCTATGTGTTATTCTTGACAGTCATACAACTTATCTGTCATTAAAAAGCTTTTCATAATTTGGGACCGTCGTTCGGAGTTTTTTTGTCAAAAATTGTAATCATAAATTTACTGCTATATAACTTTGAAATAAAAAGTTTTTAGCAAGTTCAATTCTGTCATTTGGTTCTGTCCATTTTCTTTCATTATTGCCTTTTCTTATGGCATGGTAATTATTTTTCTCTTTTACTGAAGCCCTTGATTTATGTTAATTATATTTTTCCTTTTATGAATTCCTTGACAAAAACCCTCTTTCCCATCTTGTAGGTCTCTTTAATTACTTGACAATAGTATAACAAAAATCACATATAGTCCTGTGCACTTCTAAAAATAAATTAAATAAAATAAAAATATGCCATACCTTTCATAACTTCATTCATTTTCTTTCTTGGCCTTTCCTGTCCGAATTGGTCAATGAAGAGCTTGATTCTGAAGAATTTGATTGATTTATATAACATATTCACGAGACTTTCTTTTATTTTGGATGACCCTTCAAAATTTAAACTGAAACCAAAAAGCCTTTCGTTGCTTAGGTCCTTCCGCTGGCCTAGTCTGAGTAATTGTGAACGATTATGAAATTATAGGGGGGGAAGGTATATGTTCCATACGTGTTTGTAGCAGGTAATGTGTTCTCAGTCGATTTCATTTTTCTTATAAATTTTACTCATATTAATACGAACAAATTTACTTTATTTTAATCAGTCACTTAAAAATATATTAACGCCTTCTAGAATGTTCTTTAAGTAAATGGAATACGTGTTGAAGGTACAGAAAGCACATATCTGATACCACTCCCTTACATCCACTGGAGTTAAATGTATTAACAGAAGATTTGCTTTCCATTTATTTATACTGTTTATCAATATTAGTTTTGCAACTTTATAAGACTACCAAATCCTAAGCTATTGATATTCTGAACCATCTGAAGCAATCTCAAAATGTGAAATTCTTTCTTCTCCCCACATTGTTAATGGATTATTCTAAACAGTAGAAATTCTATTTAATTGTTTTATACTGTGTAGATAAATTAATTTTATCAAAATCATACAAAACATTAATCTGGTCGTTTTAAAATTATATACGAGAAAAAAACAATAATGAAAAAAAGGCACCTGCGTAAGGTGGTCTTCGTAAGGATACATGATCGAGCGTACTGTTATTTCAAATCGCAGTTAGCCAGATGAGGGTTAGTTTTTCTAGTAAAAGATCGTGCAAAACCATTTTTAAATAAGCTTACCTGCAAATCTCATTCTACTTTTCATTAGTTAATTGAAAAACTAAAATTCATATCTTAAAAAGTAGTGCCAAGGAGGCTATCTTGTCAAAACTCGAATGTAGTCCAAAACAGCCTGGTACCGTAATCTCCGCTTTCACCATCATTATCTTATAAGAATTACTAATTCTGAGATTGGATAAATTGCTTTATTTTGTGTCTACGTGTATTATTTGCATATCAGTAAGTCGATATAAATATATTTTTAAATATATTTCTGTATATTTAGAAGTAAATGTAGGGAAAACAAAATCAATCTTCTGCTTTGAGAATCTGTCTTACTTATTATTACAGTCAACTTAATATTGAAGAAACGGATTGTTTTATGCAGTATACTATTGATTATGGCCTTTTATTATTAATAATAAGAAAGGTCTTAATGTTATCTTCTAAATGAAAAGAAATTTAACGTGCTCAATGACTCAATTCGATATCTTCTAAAGTTGTTGAATTTTTTTTTTTTAATAAAATCATGATTTTTTTTTTTTAAATGGCAAATTTTTATTGAAACAGGTTGATATGCTCTTCGAAAGTCAGTACAGAGTAACTTGAATTTATACAGCCCTTGTCTGTCACTTGTTTTTTCATGGGCTGTACTGTTAATGGTATCTCTTTAAAGGTCATTCAATTTGTTATTGTATTTAACAAAATCTACCTTTGTTTGGAAACATTTAGTTACAATTGATCAAAAATCTAACTTTTGGACATATATATATGAATGATTTTCAATAATGTAATATCAATATAACTAAAATGCAGCTGTCACAAAAGTCTTATTTGGAAATAGTATAATATAATTTGCAATTACTCTTCGCCAATAATATTTCAATATACACAGTTCCATACTACTATGTTAGCTACGATCTTTCTGTAAAACAAGTTAAAAATCTTGACTTTAGTATTGTTACTACTTTATTAATACTTGTCAATTGCAATCAGCAACTCATCATATAGAACTTTATTTAATGAATTAAGGTTGACATTAAATAAAAGTTTATCTTATTTTATTTATCAGCTTGAAGTGGTCTATCAATTACCCTGGAGTGTATCCTCGATGATCACAGGGTTTCTGTTTGTAAATCAGGAAAAAAGGCCAGAAACGTGCAACATTAAAGTACCTACGAGAATTATATAATTAATATAAATAAAATGTTTAAAGCCATTTTGTTCTAACCGGCACTTAGAACAACCCATTATTCAATCTACTATTGTGGCACAGTTTAGCTTTTATGTAGTATTTTGTTTTCACTTCTGACACTAAATCTGGAATAACTGTTACAAAAGCTCCAGGCAATGATAGAAGTATATAGTCTATAACAATTTGAAGAAACCACATTTACTTTTGCTTCTGTTATTTGTGTGCTTAATTTATTTTGATAGGTCAAGGAATGCTTTTTCAAAATAAACTAAAATAAAAATATAAAGAAAAAAATTAACATGCATACAATTAGATAAATCAAAAAATTAAAAATGCATATGAATAAATGCACATGGTTGCCGGGACAAAGAGTTTGAGGCGTATGGTGCACGGTGTATTATTTTCTTAAGAGGTCACGTTAGGGTGCTGAAGTGGTAACCTCAACTTTATCTTGCACTCTGAGCTATCATCAAAGGTAAATCTGGCTGAAGAAGCCTAACAAGACTGAAACAGCTGTCAGATTCCTGACGTGATAGCTCATTGTGTGACAACCTTTGTTAATTATGTGCATTTGTAATTTTCTGATTTAAAATAATGATAATTGTGTGATGATATATGTACTTTACTTGTACTAATAATGTTGTTTCTATTCCATTAAAGATAGTAAAACTATACATGTTTCTTGATATTAATCCCCCACCCATCTACAATACATTAATCAAATCCTCACTAAATCACTGGCTGATGTATCATTGTTAAATAACTTCAGGAAAGTAATAAGGAAGTTAGGTAGACATTCAGAAGCGACAAATGTTATTACCATAGCTGCTTACTTCTAACACAATTTTATGTTACCATAGCTTCTTACTTCTAATACACACTTATTTGATGACTTGCTGATTCAGAACAGTAATTCTTAGTGTTTTGAACAGTACTCAATAAAACCATTAGACTAAAAATTAAGAGGTATTTTTTTATTTATTTATTTTTATTTTTTTTGTTTTTTTATTTTCACTGTCATACAAGTATATATAGCTTTTTATACACAGCTCAGTACTTTATTGAAGGAAATACAACTAAAAAACATGACAACAATGATATTGAAACATTTCAAATACATAAAAATAAAAATTAAAATTAAAAAAAAAAAAGGAATGGTTCTTTGGTTTAAAATTTATTTTAATATTAACCATATCACTGTTAATTAAGAAAAGGAAAAAAACGAAGCAGGATTGTTTTATTTTTGTTTTTTGTCCATTCGTAAAATAAACTTGGTCCCTAAATAAAAACAAAATTTGAAAATATATTTATATATATATACTTGATCATGACTGATATGTCATTAATAAATTAATTTGTTAATACACTGTATTTTTTAAATCCATTTTGTGTTTAAGAAATAAAAAATGATAATTTCTGTTTATTTTTTTTTTAATCTCCTAAATATGATTTCTTTAAATCTAAAATTAAAGAAAGGAAAGAAAATATTTAAATTCTCAGTTTTTCATTTAATTAAACTGGCAGATTTCTTTTGTAGCATTTCAGTGAAGTCATATAAAAATAAAAATTCTAAGCTATATACGTTCTTTACACGCCATTTAAAATATACGACTTAACTCTTAAGTCTCAAATGACAAATACAACATATTTTAAATAAATAAGTTTTTTTCTTCTTTTCTATTTCTTTCTTAAAAGAAAAATATTTACATTTACATAATACAAATAAATCTTACTTCTAACCTGCCAGTCTAATAAATAAAAATTAAAAAAAAAAAAAAAAAGCATTTTTCTTTTTTAACTGTTAAAAGAAAATCATCCATAGTACATATTTTACATAAATATAAATTAATGTAAACAAAATTATACGATTTATTTATAATTTGTACAGAATTATAACAAACTTTATACAAAAGTAATTGAAACACATAGGACTAATTTATGAAGTTTGGCAACAAAATTGAAAATGACACACCTTTTTTGAGCGACTCAGGTGTTTGCAGTACATAAACTTAATTATAATTTTTTTTTTCATGCACTGTTGAATTGTTCAAACTGTGTGAAGCTGC
>JAFIDM010100033.1:0-20221 GCA_023159025.1 Thereuonema tuberculata | reverse complement strand
TGAATTAAAAAAAAATAAAACAATGTTTTCCATAGAAATCAACCAAACATCCTCAATATTAAAATGAAATCTTTTCTTTTGTTCTTATCACCATTTTATCTCGATAATGATAATTTAAAACTATTGAAAACACTGTTGTTCATATATTTTTTAACATTTTATTGAGCAATTTCATTTGATGAATATCAAAATTCTTCTCATTATGCTCAAGACGCTAAAACGGCTTGACACATCTCATAAAGCGTTCGAAACTGGTACTGATATTTTATGTAATTATAGATTGTATTTTTTAAGCCTTTTAATTTTAAAAATTTTATTGGTCGCACATGATAACCAAATTGAAAATTTACACAATAATAAGGCGTCGTTCTTAAAAAACATGGTACAGTTTACTCCAATCTGAGATGAAAATACAGTGACTGTATTACAGTCGGACCTCGATATAAAGTTACTTTTCTGAAGTCCGGGCTCATTGAATAGGAATTCTTTGATATGGACTATCGGATATATGGTCAGGCCTTAACTACGCATCTAAGGTCACTTTTGTCTGTGATTTCAGTGCCACATTGATTCAGTTCCAAAAAATTTTCCATGGGTATGATCTTTTATCGGCGTCATTTCTCCTACTGACGGAGAGGACAGCTTTTTCACAAAGCACTTCATCCCCTCAAATTCTAGGAAAAAAAAATGAAGACGATATTCCTTTCGCTGTATTAATATAAGATGTTTGAAATCGCGGCTGTCCTATAGAAGGTGAATGTGTGAGAATTGATGATGAAATTGTCCGACAGTAATATATTTTGAATGATTTTCATATATTCGCTAGAAGCTGAAGAATACTTGTAATGTGGAGAAGCAGAAGTTCTTTTTTTAAAAGCTTTAAATACTTGTAGAATTTAAAACGAAAAACCTGGGGCGCAGGCAATAGATAATTGAGATGGTATGGATAAAGTGTATATTATCTTGCACACCACGTTTTTCGTTTTAAATCTTACAAGTATTTTCATAGCTATTAAAAATTTACAATCCCAAAGTTTCAGGACTATCTGTATGGGTTTTAGAATCTGTAAGGGGCTAAAAAAAATTATTTGATACTTTTTAGTCTGTCTTAAAAATATGGTACATTAAAAAAAAAATTCAAATAATTATTTTTATTAATGTTAAATTTAACGTGCGTGGAAACATTCAAAGGAATAAAAAGGGATAAAGACAGACAAAAAATAAAATCGCTGCACTATTTGGGAATATTGGACACAGGGACTCCAGAACACTCTGTTTCGAGATGATTACCTCTCCTCAGCTGGATTCACCCAGTGTCTGCAGCTCAGTGATATCAAAGGAATATAAACAAAACACAAGAAAACATAAAAATGGCCCTTAATATAAAAAAACCCTAAAAATAAATAAAAATTAAAAAAGGACAATTAGTCAATCTCCACCAGTCAACTGCTGGATTATAAAGGATTAAACTATAAGAAAGACATATACATAACGTTTAATTTAACCTGAGTGGAAACAATTTATATAAAATTCTTAACGTGTGCCAAATAACGTGTTGTTGAAGGTCCAGCCCGCACACAATGATTAAAAATTAAAACATTAAAATTTAAAAAAGTTAAAAACACAAGTCTCTAGCTTTCGCCACTAGGGGGACATGGCTTCATCAGGAGAGATGGTTAGACAGTCCTTCAGCTCTTCTATTTAAACGAAACCGGACCAATGAAAATGATTGTATATTTCATTGGTCGCTGCAAACAGCAATGAGATCCAAGTGGAAGGCGGAGACATCTGGTGGCGATCACAAGCCGATGGATGAGCATAATGTTTTAATTTTTAATCATTGTGTGCGGGCTGGAAACAATTTACGAAGCAATAAAAAGCGATAAAGGCACAACAAATAAAATCACTGAACTGCCCCACGGCCCAACCTTCGCTCCGTTGGTTCGCTAAGTTGGGAGTCTTACCACCCGCTAACTTAAACATTGAAAAAAAAAGTAATATCCTTAAATGAAGACTTAGTATTGACAAAAGATTGTTTCCAATTTTCTTTTTTATTAATTAATAAACAATTAATAAATTAAAATATCACATTTAAATTCTTAGAATATTCCTGATTTATTTGGAGCTTTGTTAGACTGCGATCAATAACAATCAGACCTATTCTGTAATTTCATGTTATCCTGACTCGTTACGCGAACCGTTCAAAATCACAATGAGTGTCATAACGATATTGGTAAGATTTGGTATTCTGTAACTTGCCGCGGTAGAGTTCCATTCCAACTTAAACGATCTGTGAAAACTAGTGCAGAGCAATACAAAATATATGTCGATTTCCTGAACAACCACAAAATTTTGGTTCAAATGAATCACAGAAAGATGTTAAGGGCTGGAAAAATTATCTTGACCTGTAGAAATTAAATAAAATTTATATTAATTACATTGATAACGTAATTTTTGCTTCATTCATACGTTTCGTACAAGAAATAAACATGAATTAAGCTATAACAAATATTGATACGACTAATACAATCATTGCTTCAACTTATTTACCTAACTGCAGGTACAGCAGTGTTGCGCATGGAGGGTTGAAGCACTTGAAGGTGAGGCGCGATTCAGGGCAACTTCTTCAGGAAATCTTAATAGTTCCGTAACTTTCCTAATCGGCATCGCAACAGTATCACTGTTATCCCCTAATTCCCTTTGCATTTTTCTCTGCCTTATGCTACGAAAGGCAACAATACAGACGTAACCTCAATTGGTTTCTTTACAATCGCAACAAAATGTAATTTAAGGTTGTAACATTTTGTTTCAACATACATATATAATGAAACATTTGTTTTATCAGGCGTTTAGTTACTGTATATTTCATGTTATTCCGTTATACATATTTTAACATGGGTAGCCTTGAAATCAGGTCTTGAATCGCATAGGCCTTATATTTGTCGTCAGTAGATAGTCACTAAAAGTAGGCTTATACATATGTCGTCGAGACTACATAGATTTCATATAGATATATTATTTTTAATACATTTCACATCCGATGATGAATCCAATCAAAATATTCGAAATAATTTCACTGTTTGTTTTTTTGTAGTATTCACAACGTTATTGCGGAGTTAGGTTCGGCCTACGATTGAGTATTCATTTTTTTGTTGATGTCCTAACGCTTAACTCTCTAATTTAACGCTTAACTCTCTCTTTTATTTTTTTGTCACTTTCGAGGAACACAATTCAATTCCTAACTCATTTCATGCTCTTCTTCTCTTATATACCATCAGGAAAGCTGCGTTCATGTTCTCGTTATGCCGTAACTGCACCTCCATGATGCTCGCTAACCCCTGGTTTCAGGGAACAAGTAAAAACTGGATTTTTCGCATTTTCTCATTTTTGAGCACCACGTGACAAGCCAGGGCGGAAGTCGGTAGTGCTGTCCGAGTTGTGACAAGTAGGTATACCGAATAAAGTCGTTTCCAACATGGCAGCCATCATTCCCACCATGCCTCAACGAAAACAACATACAGAATGGAGTGAAGGTTAAACTGTAATTTTACTGGAAATGTGGAGAGAAAATATTGATAATCTGAGGCGAATAAAGCGAAATCGTCGAATTAATGAAAAAACGAAGATACAATTAATTGAATCGTACGAGATAGAGAAAACTTGCGAGGTAATCAAGAACAAAATTGATAATTTAATATGGAATTAAAAGTTGATATTTTCGAGCCTCTGGAGCTGCAATATCATAAACATAAACATAAAAACAAACGTTTGTTTTTGCCCTTGCTGCAAAACAATACCTTTGCTGGTTGGCGCCATTTTGGTTTAGCACAGTCCCAGGATGCATTGCAAAAAACTGGTTTTCCGTCTTATCCCGTGAAATCACTCACGGTACGATGATTTGTTTAGGAATACGTTAGAAACATATGTCACAGGACTGAACTAGTTTTATACATCGACTTCTTCTCCCGTGAAACCAGGGTATAACTGGCAGCGAGAACTCGTTATTCCTAACGATTCCCTGAGATCGTTACGGCATTACAGAATCCGAATTATCGTTAAACTCGGTTAACTGGCTGTTGTCACCTAACAAGATGCTTACAGAATAGGCCTGAATGACGTTTATTTTCTTTCCGTTAGGACGTAGTAAAAGTGAATAATCTACAATACTAACATCTTTTATTTCTCTGTCTGTCCAATTTCCTACGTTCATTTCCTACGAAAAAATCACAACAATGAAACGTTCCCGACGGGAATCGAACATGCAAACTTTTCATCCGAAGACAGATGTCTTATCTATTAGGCCTCGGGACTACATTAAAAATATTGTTTCTTATCACTCCCTTTGTGTGTGTGTGTGGCTCAATAAGAGAAGAGCCAGAGAAAATAACTCATTAATTTTTGCCTATTAGATTTAAATTTAAATTTCAATGTTCATATTTTTCCAGCGACTAACTGAAGAGTCGTTAGAGTTATATCGGGACATTACTGAAGAAATTACAAATAACGAGCGTAAATACACTATCTCATCTAAAAGCAGTCACATCGTTGACGGGACGTGTATATTATCACTAGTTCTAATTAAAATTCATTGCTCCAAGTGGTTCCCTACCGAGAAAACTACGAAAACGCGACAACTTTCGATGCACAAAACGATTAGGAACTAAAAAAAAATGGATTGCTAATGTGATCAGTTAAACCTTATATGAAATCCATTCATTTGCATTTCATTTGATATGATTAATGTTATTTTAACTTTTCAATTAGATAGATGTTTAAATTTAATTTATTTTAGTTTTTAAAAAGTGAAAAAATTTGTATCGTTATCTTTCAGCAGAAATTTCATTTTGAAAATAATGTAGGCTTTGTTTTTTATTCTTTTTTTGTTATTTAAATTTTGAAAAACAACCAAAGAGAAATAATAAAAGGAATTTTCAAGAATTCTTTAAGCGATCTTTCAGTTAGTTCTGTTTTGATTTTGTTATGAAATGTTTATAATATTATATGAATAAAACTCGAAATACGATAGTTATTGTGAAAATCTTAAATATTTTTTTGTATCCTTTGTTTAACTTAGCATTTTTAAAGAAAGTAATTTGTTTTATAATTTCTAAAGTTTTCATAATTTAATTATTTGTGCAATGTAAGAATATTAAATTTCATATGTTGATTAAATGTTCATATAAAGGGACACATTTCATGAATTTACTGTTCTTGGGTTTTCTTTAGAAGAAAAAAGTAAAAACATATTCTAAGAACATACATATGAGATAAAGGATTGATTCACTTTGTTCCAAATGTTGTTTGTTTTGCTTCTAGATTATTCTTTCCAATATCTCAGTTTTTCAAATCACTTAAATTTCCTCTAGGTTTAAATCTTGCAAATATTCCACAAGTACATTCCTATAAGCAAAGAGAAAGAATGTACAGAAAATACTAAAGATACTTTTCAAAACAAACAAAAATATCAAGTTATAAGAATTTATCTTGTTCTGCTAAAAACCCTGATAGAAACCCTGTATCAAAGAATAGCGACTGAAAATGCAGAGGAAAAGTTTAGATTAATTTATTTTAGTTCTCATGAGGCTCTTCTCCCATGGTAGCTCATGAACAAAGGATATATTTTTATAATTACTAGAACTTCACTTTATGCGAATATAGATGAAGCAAATGTCTATGCGTAAAAAAAAGGTTTACATAAAACAAAATAGTCATATCCATCCGCCTACTTTAACCATTTGTATGTTAAATGTGCATGATAATTAAGTACTTCAAAATACAATGTTATTGCGTTAGTGAAAAAAAAAGGGGAACAAACAATGTTCAAGAATCCAGAAACTATTCTTGGAAATCACTATTAATTAACCATGATGACTATAAATAAAAACGAAAACTAATAATATAGATAAAATTTACAAAACAGTTCTTTTTCCTATAACTATTTATGATTCTATTATTTACGTGTATTCATAATTTAGGACGACAATTATAAATTCCTTTACTTTGTGGATTCTTCTTTACTATTCTATTAATGAGAAAGTGTATTCAAAAATTATTTTATTTACTTAATTTCAATTCTTAAAACGCCAAAATCAACAGAAAATTATCTATTTATCAGAAATTAATATTTGTTGAGTGGCAAATCTGGCTGAAAATGTTTTTCAAATAAAAGCAGATTCTTTCATCTAAATATCAGCATTTCTAAATGTCAAATGTATTCGTTAACATAGATGCTCCGATTCTGTTAAAAAAGATAGTTTATTGTTAAAAAGAGTTAATCTTAGAAAGATTGAAGAAAGCCAGGGAGAAACAACGTGAAGCCACTAAACTTAGATTTGTTTTCATTGTCATAATGTTTTGAGACTTCATATGTGGTTGATTATTATTATACAGCTAGAGATTATGCATTTTTAGATTCAAATATGATAAATTTTTAACATATGTGTAAAGAAACATTCTTCGTTTTAAATGTACATCTTACGATTTGAATGGAAATTTAAGTCATTTACTCACTACAACGAATTTTAGTCTTTTTTTTCTGTTTGAGAGAGAGAGATGTCTGTTTTTTGGGAATTTGGGAAATTGTTAACAAGGAAAAATACAATTATTTGATCTCAATGAAACTTCATATTTAAAACTTTATTTTCTTTACCTAGATACGACACGTTTTTGGTACTGATAAATTTTCTTAAGGCACTTACACGTAAGTTCGTGTATCCTGTGGTCCAGTAAAAACTATGGGTTTCTTTTCTCGTTGATTTCGCTAATTGTTTCCTCCTAATAATCTAAAAATCTCTTTTATTCTTTTCTTCTGTGCTTACATATCTTACAAAAAAGATTTTTTTTTTATTTTTTCTGAAATCATTCCAATCTCAGTCATTACTTCTCTGCCATTTCTTCAAAAATTTTCACGACGATTTCTAAAATTTAACAAGATATATCTAATTTGAAAATCTGTCTGAAATAAAATTTACTTTAGATTATCACGTTTTGCCCTTGGAAAAATGCAGATACAAAATTAAAAGTATTAAGATATTATCAATGTAAGCTTACAGTATATTGATATTTTTAAAAATTTTACTTGAAATACATTAGTACCATCAGTGCTGTTATATTTTATCAGCTTTAAAATAGGTTTGCTTGAATTAGTTCTTGTTTTCAGTAAATTTCCATTTTGATTTCTGCTTTGAACTAATAAGCCTCGTTTTCACTTTATTTGTTTCGAATGAATAAATGATCATGGAATTACTAGTATTACAACTAAAAAGATGATATTGGTTTACAGTTGTAAAAGTAATAAATATTTGAACATATTGTGAATGTTTTCTAGAAAATCTAGTTAGGAATTCTGTTAATTTCAATTTTATCTGATGACTTTAAGAATTGAAAGGTCAGTGTTTGGTTGGAATAAAACCATTGGTACTCTGAACCCATTTTGTAGCGATATAAGGTCACAAGGTGAATCAATATTAATAATTTTTTAATGAGTTTCGATTTCTCAAAAAAAAAATTAAAGACCTAATTGAATTCATTATGTGTTTGTTGAAAGCTTTAGAAGAATAGTGTCTATTCGAGCATGAGCATAGATTGCAACTTGGAAATTTACATATATTCAAATAATGAATAGTGCTTCATGTTTTTAAAAAACAAAACAAAGAAAAATTTTTGAAAACTACCGAAATTTTCAAACATAAAACTGAGACACAAATTATAAATTTCATTGTAATTTTCATCATATATTACTAAATTAGTTTTGACTATATTGACTTCGTTTCAATTAAACATAATGAAAATTAAAAAAAAAATGTACACACACAAATTACATCAAGTAAACTAAACCTAAAAATTTTTTTTTTAAAGTTTTATTTTTTTAATTTAATTTCTGATGTTTATATTCTGTCAATCCACGACTGCTTTTTAAACTAGCGTGTGAATCATATATCTATGATACATTTTTAGTTTTTATGGAGATTAGAATGTAGTCCTCGTGGTCTAATGGCTAAGACGTCTAACTTCGGAGCAGAAGGATGCATGTTCGATTACCGTAGTGAATTTGTAGAAATTATTTCAATTTTCACAAATTACAACAATTGCACCAGACAGACAGAGAAATAAAAGCTTTTATTAATATAGATATACTTTTCAGTGGTTTTTGAGTTACAAAGACCATTGGTTTTTATGTTACAAAAAGGGATTTTTCAGTATTCTATCTTATAGAAATAGTGCTTCTTTCTTTCTTGAATCTCTTTTCTTAATTACAACCATTACCCGTGTGCAAATTGATTGATATAGATATTTGAAGAAGAGATATGTTGAGATGGCTGTTTGTTAATATAGATGATGAATGAAGATCCTAGCTTGTATACGAGATTCTTGGCGACGAATTGATTGTGACTATTCTTTCGAGTGAAGATAACCAAATTCTCATGACTTGTGACTCAAAGGCATGAAGTTGTGCTTAAGTGAAGACAATGTTCTCCAAATAGATGGCAATTTTATTTAGAGTCAGTCCTTGAGCTTTATTGATAAACATCATGTAAGAAGGCCTGATCGGAAATTGCTTTCTTGTGAAGGTGAATAGAATTAGATTATCATTTGGTTTCATAGACATCCTATGGATGAATACAAAATCTCCTTTGTAAGTTCCTGCTATAATTTCGGCTTCTATTAGATCATTATCGAATGAACGGCATTTAAGTTGAGTTCCGTTGCAGTGTCCAAACTTGGGATTGATGTTTTGCAACAACATTACTTGAGATCCAATCTTCAATGACAAACGATGTTCAGGAATACCGCTGAGATTCAATGAGTTCAGATACTCAGGCAGATACAGATGCTCGTGTTGTGGATTATCAGAAGTATCAATTTTATTCTCACTTATATACTCTGTAGTCTCACCTTATATTCTTTGACTTATCACTCGATTGATGTTGTCGATAATCTCGTTAATTGGTAAGTTCTTAACTTTGACATGATTCCTGATATTTGAGTTACAAATAGTGTTTTTCAGTAATCTATCTCATAAAAAGGGTGCTTCTTCCTTTCTTAACACTGTTTTCTTTACTCCAACATCCTGCCGTGTATATGCGCGTATTTTTCAATATCACATAGAATTTGGTTAAGTAAGAATATTTAAAATATTGCAATGTTTCGGCAATTATAGTTCTAATTTTCAGTTTCGAATTACAAATAAACTGACGGATGGGAAACAAATAAACAATCTTGAGATTCCAAAGAAAGGTTGGATACATTCCTTATTGATGGGGGAAAGGAAAGGAGATATAAATCAAAAAACAATATGAAGAAAGTTGTAGTCCCTATGGCCTAACGGATAAGACATCTGACTTCATATCAGAAGGATGCAGGTTCGATTCTTGTGGCGGATGTTTCATTGTAAAAATTATTTCTATTTTCCATTCTCACAGAAAATTTCGCAGGACAGACAGACAGACAAACAGACAGAGAAATGAAAGATTTCAGTAATATAGATTAGAGTTCTCTCAATATATATATATTAAATTTTTTTTTTCAAATGCCAATTTACTATATTTTTTACAAACTGGTAAGTTAAGTTTAGAGGTAGCTGTAGCTTTTCAAAAGGAAAAACCCTATAGTTTTTGGTAAATGTCGGACCATTAGTTAAGGAAATAAGAATGAAAGCTTCCAAACTAATATTGTCTTTAAAAACTCAATAACTGCTGTAAATCTAAAACTGTTCATTCAACTAACCTGAAATCTTAGAAGTAAGTGTAAGGTTTCACAAGAAAAGATCCCTAATGACTTAGATCAGGGGTGCCCATATATCTGCTGTGGCCCATTAAGTATTATCCAACTTAAAATTATATTGGAGCCTTTACTTTGCTGCCAACAGATACATTGAAAAACGTCATAACTTACAACAGCATCTGTCTCGGTATTTACTATTGGAAGGTTACTATGAAACTAGCGCATTATATAATAATTAGAAGTTTATGTAAATTTCATTTATTACTAATCATTTTTATAAATGGCGATGTCAAATCATTTTTTAATTAGGTTTTTATGAAAATCACATATATTAGAAGTAATTATTATTTCTATTATCTTCCTGTCATTGTTAAGCGTTTGTTTCTGTCGATATGAAGCTATTAATTTACCCTGTTTTTTAAAAATATTGGTCAACTCTCATGTGTCAATTTCTATAACCGGTAGGCCTACTCATTTCAGAAAGGTCCGGGTGATCTCTAGGACCCGTTTGGAGGAGTATATAATTTACAGAAATAAAAATTTAAACTTAAAATCTAAAGGCTTATAATTCAAAAGGCAAAATATCGCAACTAGTTTCGGAAGCCTGATTGTGCCCAATTCAAATGTTTGGGAACAAAGATAAATCACTAATTTTTGATACGAGCGCTTATCATATCTACCGGCAACTTTGACTTTACCATATCAATATTTTTGATTTCAAACCTTTAATTCCGGCCTATTATGAAATCTTTTTAATGCCAAAGATTTTTCTTTTTTCTCAAACATTTCATAAAGAACACCATAAAGCGTTGGAAACTAATAATGATATTTTATGTAATTATAGATTGTATTTTTTCAGCCTTTTAATTTAAAAAAATTATTTGTCGCACACAATAACCACGATGAAAATTTACATAATAATAAGGTATCATTCTAAAAACACACGATACAGTTCACTCCAATCTCAGATGAAAATAATATATTTTGAATGATTTTAATCTATTCGCTGGAGACTGAAGAATACTTGTAATCTGGAGAAGCAGAAGTTTTTTTTTTTTTACAAGTTGTAAATGCTTGTAGGATTTAAAACGAAAACGTGGGGCGCATACAGTAGATAATTGAGATGGTGCGGATATAGTGTATATTATTTTGCACCTCACGCTATTCGTTTTAAATCTTAGAAGTATTTTCATAGCTATTAAAACTGTACAATCCCAAAGTTTCAGGATTATCTGTAAGGGTTTAGGAGTCTGTAAGGGGCTAGAAAAAATTATTTGATACTTTTTAGTCTGTCTTAAAAACGTAGTATATTAAAAAAAAAATTTCAAATAATAGCCTAAATGTTAAATTTAACGTTCATGGAAACATTTTACGAAGGAATAAAAAGGGATAAAGACGGACAACAAATAAAATCCCTGAGCTACAATACTTTGAATTCACTGAGCTGCAGACACTTGGTGAATCCAGCTGAGGAGAGGTAATAATCTCGAAACAGACTGCCCTTGATTTCCGGTGTCAAATATTCCAAAAGTAGCTCAGTGATTTTATTTGTTGTGCATTTTATCCCTTTTTATTCCTTTGTAAAATTATTTCTAAAATTGAAACATTTTAAAATGTAAGATCGGTAGCCAAGCTGGAAGCGGGAACTATTCCTGGCCTCCACTGAGGGTGGGAATTTTTCCACGCTCATTCTCCTCTAAACGGGTCCTAGGGTCTACCTAGCCCTTTGTAGAATGGTTCCCGGGAGTTGAAGGCGGGCGGTCGTCGAGCTCGCCCCCCCGGCTCCAACTTCGCTCCATTGGTTTCTGTGTTGGGAACCTTTCCACCCGCAACCCCAATGGCCTATCACGGCCTATACTGGGTATCATTTAAAAAAAAAGTAATTTCCTTAAATGAAGTCTTAATATTGAGAAAAGATTGTTGGCAATTATCTTTTTTTAATAATGAATAAACAATTAATAACTTAAAATATCACATTTATATTCATAGAATATCCCTGATTTATCTGGAGCTTTCTTAGATCGCGAACAATGACAATCAGGCCTATTCTGTAATTTCTCGTTATCCTGACTCGTTATGCTAACCGTTCAAATCAAAACGAGTGTCATAACGATATCGGTATGATTTGAAATACTGTAACTTGCCTCGGTAGAGTTTCATTTCCGGTTTACATGTATCGTTAGCACCAGGACTGACTACTCCCTAACTTCAAAAGCAAGTGACCGTCATTTGTTTGAATTCCACGCTTGTCACTCGTAATGTGTGATATTTTCGTAGTGCGCATGCGCTGAAATAACGCCATTCTGGATCACGCCATCGGCATGAACCAGGAACGTAAACGATTTGTGAAAACTATGATGTATCAGTGCAGAGCAGTACAAAACAACCATCGATTTCCTGAACAATGACGAAATTTTCGTTAAAATGAACCACAGAAAGACGTCAATGGCTGGAAAAAAGGAGGGACATCATGACCTGTAGAAATTGATTAAAATTTATATTAATTACATTGTTAACATAATTTTTGCCTCATTCATACGTTTCGTACAGGAAATGGACATGAATTGGGCTATAACGTACTTTGATAGTACTAATGCAACCATTGCTTCAACTTATTTACCTAACTGCAGGTACAGCAGTGTTGCGCATGGAGGGTTGAAGGTGAGGCGCGATTCTGCCTAATAGTTCCAGGGCAACTTCTTTAGGAAATCTTAAAAGTTCCGTAACTTTCCTAATCGGCATTGAAATGGGATCACTGTTATCCCTCAATTCTCTCTGCATGTTTCTCTGCCTTATGCTACGAAAGGTAACAATACAGACGTAACCTCAAATGGTTTCTTTACAACCGCAACAAATTGTAATGAAACGTTGTAACATTTTGTTTTAACATACATATATAATGACACATTTGTTTTACCAGGCGGTTAGTTACTATACATTTCATATTATTCCGTTACACATATATATTCAATATTGGTTGCTTGAAATCAGGTTTTGAGCCGCATAGGCCTTATATCCGTCGTCACTAGGTAGCCACTTAAAGTAGGTTTATACTATGTAATCGAGACTACATAGATTTCACATGATATATTGTTTTTAATACATTTCACATCTGTTGATGAATCCAACCAAAATATTCGAAATAATTTTAGTGTTTTTTTCCTGTAGTATTCGCAACGTCATTACGGAGGTAGGTTCGGCCTACGATTGGGTATTCATTTTTTTGTTCATGTCCTAACGCTTAATTCTTCTAATTCTTTTATTTTTTTGTCACTTTCGAGGAACACAATTTAATTCTTAACTCATTTCATGCCCTTCTTCTCTTATATACCTTCAGGAAAAAATTCATGATCTCGTTATGCCATAACTGCACCTCCATAATGCTCGCTAACTGGTAGCGAGAACTCGTCATTCCTAACGATTCCATGAGCTCTTTACGGCATTACAGAATCAGAATTATCGTTGAGATCGGTTAACCGGTCGTTATCACTTAACGAGATGCTTACAGAATAGGCCTGAATGACGTTTATTTTCTTTTTGTTAGGACGTAGTAAAACTAAATAATTTAGAATATTGTTACCTGGTGATTTTTCCTCATGTGTTTCCCCCCCCCGTAGGTGGACTCTTCCTTGCCCGGTGCTTGGTTTCCCCGTCACCTCTGAGGTTAGTTGACCGTTCCAGAGCTGATGGCGAGGCCGGACTCCGGGGATATAATGGGGAGTACCACCTGTGTTAGACAGTTAGTACGTGGCTGACAGCCACCAGGGGATCTCCAGCCAGAGATAGAATAGCGGAGTTCGAGTGTGGCGGCAATCCAGCTGCAGGAAGAAGCTCTCAGTCGTCAACCGAGAGAACAGTGAGTGTTCGGCCACGACTGGCCAAGGGAGAAGAGGTTACTTCCCGCAGCATTACGTCCAAAGTGTGTGCCTGGGCCAAGCCCTAAAAGTCCGTTAGAAGAACGAAGGACCGTTGTTACGGAGAAGTGAAAAGACGAGGGCACCTCCAACGCGGACAGCAAAACTGCCCTCCCCGCGTTGGAAGCCGAGAACCCGGCGTACGAAGGCCACGTCGCCGGCAGCAGACTAGAAGTATTGCCGTCTAGTTCAGCGGGGAATGCCAGACCGTTCTCCCCACTAAGCAGCGTTCAGAGCCGGCCAACGGAGGAGACGTTGCCGGCAACCCGAAGCCATCCGAAGTCCGGAGTTCCAGACGGGTTCCCCGCGGTCGAGGCGACCAAAGGACCGCCAGCTTCATCGAGCCATTCCCGGAGTCAACTTGAAGAGGATTTGCGAAGCCCGCATGCCCCCCCTTCCAGTTGAGGAATCATTGAAGACGTCAGACGCTTGCTGAGAAGTCGACGCCGACCCCTCATCAGATCCCCACCCATCCCGTTGCTTACGATTTTCTGCCGACGGCGAAATCTACAGGCAGCAATATTAAAATCTTTTATTTCTCTGTCCGTCCAGCGCAGTCGTTCAATTGCTGTGAAAACATCACAACAATGACACGTTCCCGACGGGAATCGAACATGCAACCTTTTCATCCGAAGACAGACGTCTTATCCATTGAGTCTTGGGACTGCATTCAAATTATTGTTTCTTATCACTCCCTTTGTGTGTGTGTGTGTGTGTGTGGCGCAGTACGAGAAGAGCCAGAGAAAAAAGAAGATAACTCATAAAACTTTGGCTACTAGATTAAAATTTAAATTTCAATGTTCATTTTTTTTCCAGCGACCACCTGAAGAGTCGTTAGGGACATATCTGGACATGAATGAAGAAATTACAAATGAAGAGTGTAAATACATTATCTCAACTAAAAGCCGTCACATCGTTAACTGGGCGTATATATTATCACTAGTTCTAATTAAAATTCATTGCTCCAAGTGGTTCCCTGCCGAGAAAACTATGAAAACACGACAACTTTCGATGCACAAAACGATTAGGAACTAAAAAAATGGATTGCTAATGTGATCAGTTAAACCTTGTATGAAATTCAATCATTTGCATTTCATTTGATATGATTAATGTTATTTCAACTTTACAATTAGGTAGATTTTTAAATTTAATTTAATTTAGTTTTTAAAAAGTGAAAAAATTTGTATTGTTCTCTTTCAGCAGAAATTTCAATTTGAAAATAATGTAGGCTTTTTTTTTTTTTTTAGGCTTTTTTTTGTTATTTAAATTTTAAAAAAACAACCAAAGAAAAAAAAAAGAAATTTTTAAGAATTCTTTAAACATTTTTTTATTAAGTTCTGTTTTGATTTTTCCTAAAGAACTTCAGCCGTGATTAAATTGCAATGACATTCCTTATTGACCAATCATGTGCCGTTACAGAATGCTCTCTTGGGTTGAGATTGTGAAGGAGCATTTAGAATACGATACTTATTGCAAAAATATTAAATATTTTTTGTCTCCTTCGTTTCACTTAGCATTTTTAAAGAAAGTATGTTGTTTATTAATTTCTAAAGTTTTTATAATTTAATTAATTTATGTAACAATGATATTACATTTCATATGTTGATTAAATGTTCATTTAAAGGGACACATTTCTTGAGTTTACTGTTCTTGTTTTCCCTTTAGAAGAAAATAGAAAAACATATTCAAAGAACATACATATGAGACAAAGGATTGATTCACTTTGTTCCCTATGTTGTTTGTTTTGCTTCTAGATTATTCTTTCCAATATCTCAGTTTTTCAAATCACTTAAATTTCCATTAGAATTAAATCTTGCAAATATTCCACAAGTACATTCGTATAAGCAAAGAGAAAGAATGTACAGAAAATACTAAAGATACTTTTCAAAACAAACAAAAATATTAAGATATAAGAATTTATCTTGGTCTGCTAAAAACCCTGATAGAAACCCTGTATCAAAGAATAGCGACTGAAAATGCAGAGGAAAAGTTTAGATTAATTTATTTTAGTTCTCATGAGGCTCTTCTTCTCCCATGATAGCTCATGAACAAAGGATATATTTTTATAATTAATATAACTTCCCTTAATACAATGTCTATGTATATAAAAATGTATATATAAAACAAAATAATCATATCCATGCGCCTACATTAACAATTTGTATTTTAAATGTGCATGGTAATTAAATATTTCGAAATACAATGTTATTTCGTTAATAAGTTTTCGAAAAAAGTGAACAAATAATGTTCAAGTATCGAGAAACTATTCTCGGAAATCACTATAAATTAACCATGATCACTATAAATAAAATCGAAAACTTTTAATATAGATAAAATTTATAATTACAGTTCTTTTTCCTATAACTATTTATGATTCTATTATTTACGTATATTCATAATTTGGGACGACAACTATAACTTCTTTTATTTTGTGGTTTCTTCTTTACTATTCTACATACAAGAAAGTGTATTCAAAAATTATTCTATATACTTTATTTCAATTTTTAAAACACCAAAATCAACAGAAAATTTTCTGTTTCTCTGAAATTGATATTTGTTGAGAGTGGCAAATCTGGCTGAAAAGATTTTTCAAATAAAAACAGAATCAACACCAGCATTTCAAAATGTCCAATTCATTTAGTAACATAGATGCTCCGGTACACTTAAAAAAAGATAGTTGATTGTGAAAAAGAGTTAATCTTACAAGGATTGAAGAAAGCCAGGGAGAAACAACAGGAAGCCATTAAACTTAAATTTGTTTTCATGAATATATTACGTTTTGAGACTTGATATGTGATTGATTATACTGAAAAACAAATTTTAAAAAGTGGCGCATATCTTGGTACCCAACACTTGTTCTAAGACAAGTGAAACGTGCTGATTCAGAATATGCAAATCATTTGTCTCTATCACCCACAGTTTTTTAGATGTACTCCCTTAATCATTTATATTTCACTAGAACAATTATTGTTACGTGGAGTACTAATGAACATGGCATTAGCTAAGAAAATAGTGAGATTGAGTCCCATAATACATATGCAATGTAGTAATATCTAGTTCAAGATAATATTCACACAAAAAATCAACACACACTGAAAATACTTCCTTAATTTATGGTGTGTTTGGCTTGAATTTCTTGGCTGTAGACTTGCGTTTGTGCTGAGCATTTGGCATGTCACGCTGAAGTGTCCAGCAGTAGTCAACGAACATTGCTGCACTCCATCGACCTTGATACCGTGACTCCATCACCGAGATGTTCTGGTGAAAACGTTCACCATGTTCATCACTGACTGAACCAAGGTTTTCGGGGAAGAAGTCAAGATGGGAGTCGAGGAGATGAATTTGGAGAGACATGTTGACACGAAGCTGATTGTACGCACTGATACACTTCTTCACAATATTTACATAGTCAGCAGATTTATAATTTGCAAGGAAATTGATTATAACTGATTTGAATGCCACCCATGCATTTTTTTCAGTATCATTCAGTAAGTCTTGGAAGTGGGTGTCAGCAATTACCTTACTTATTTGTGGACCTATGAACAAACCTTCTTTCACTTTCGCATAACTCAACTCTGGAAACTTATTGCACTGGTACCGAAAAGCATCTGAGTTGTTGTCTAGTGCCTTCACAAAATTCTTCATGAGCCCCAGCTTGATGTGATAACTTTCATGGCATGATAACTTTGTCACGGTCAATCAACGGCACACGAAGAACGTTTTTATTTCTTGGCTGCATTGTGGTTCTGATTGGCCAATTTTTCTTTATGTAGTGGTGCTTTCTATATCTACGTCCAACTCGCAGATAAAACAGCAGAACTTAGTGTCTGCATTCCCATGAGAATTGTGATAACTTTTAAATCACCACAGATAAATCATTTATATTCGTGATAGCGTATTTTTTTCAAGAAGTAGCGACATAGTTTCATATGTCTCTTTCAGATGGGTAGAATATCCAACCGGTACTGATGCATATTGGTTTCCATTGTGTAATAATACTGCTTTCAAACTTGTTTTCGATGAGTTGATGAACAATCGCCATGCTTTAATGTTGTGTTCCACTCCGAGGCTTGTCATGAGACCTTGAATGTCTGTACAGTAGCAAATAGTGTCACTCATTGCAAAGAATTTCACAAGTTCTTTGTGTCTGTGGCGAAAATGTGAAGTTGTTGTACCCGGTGCAAGCAAATTAAATTCTTTAAGGCGTAAACCGAGCAGTTCAGCTTGACCTTTAATTAGTGTTAGGTCCCGTACGAGATCACAGTGATCAGCATTGTCAATTAAATGAATATCTTCTCTAGATTGGTAGTCAGGGTCTGATACGTTGCTGGAAGATGAAACAGAACTTTCTTGAGTTTCTTCATCAACTGTATATTCTGTAGGTGCTATTGGTATTGGACAAGCGACGGGATCATGTGGAATTGGTTTAGAAACTGAAGGAACATCTGGATACTTTATAGAAGCACGAGCTTTGGAGGAAAATCCGTTGACATATGACAAACAGAAATAACAGTCTGTGGTTCGGTTGCTTGACTCACGCCATATCATAGGCACTCCGAATGCCAGATGGTTGTTGTTCTTCGCCTTCCTTATCCAACCGCGCAAGTTGCATGCACATGTCAAATAGATGAATGTAGTGCCCACGATTTACCAGTATCCACCTTTGAATAGAAGTATAGTTCATATGCTCTCTTCAGAAACGATGTAAATGTCTTCCGATGAGATTTGTCTGTCAGATAGCCGCACACATAGCAAAACAGATCTGGTGAATTTATGCAACCTCTGGACGCCATAATATCGTCTTAAACAGTCTCTCCCGTGTGTCTTCCCCCAAAGTCCAACATCACTCGGACAACAATTTAACCTGGCAGCCATGTCCCATTCTAATCCCACCTATTAAGCCACAACAACCTTAAATATAACTATTTTCACAGAGGACGAAAATATTGTGTGGCATTGCTTGAAAAATTAAAATTTTTACATGGGGATAAAAAAAATTGATAAACTGGGTTCCATGAAAATTAATTTTTGTCGATATCTTCAAAACCTGACGTGTTAGAGCAAAACGGTTTTCTGATTTGAAATCAGCATAAAAAACTACATTAGAAAAAGTAAACACCATGCCAGATATTTTTAGCTTGTTTATCAGTGTTATTATTATTACGCAGCTAGAGATTATATATTTTTAGATTCAAAGCTGATAAGTTTTTAACATTTGATCAAAGAAACATTAATCGTTTTAAATATACATCGTACTATTTCAATGGAAATTTAAATCATTTACTCATGACAACGAATTTTAGACCATTTTCTTTGTGAGATGTCTGTTTTTTGAGAATTTGGGAAAATTGTTAACAAGGAAAAACACAATTATTTGATCTCAATGAAACTTCATAGTTAAAACTTTACTTTCTTTACCATATGAAACGATTTTGGTACTGATAAATTCTCTTAAGGCACTTACATGTAAGTTCGTGAATCCTGTGGTCCAGTAAAAAAAACGGGTTTCCTTACCCGCGAAGAAGATTTTGCTAACTGTTTATTCCTAATAATCTTAAAATCTTTTTTATTCTTCTCTTGTGTGCTTATGTATCTTATATTTTTTTTTTTTTTTAATCAAGTATTACAATCTCAGTCATTATTTCTCTGCCATTCCTTCAAAAATTTTCACGTCGATTTCTAAAATTTAACAAAAGCAAATTTAATTTGAAAACCTGTCTGAAATAAAATGTACCTTAGATTGTCAGGTTTTGCCCATGGAAAAATGCAAATACAAAATACAGATTTAATTATTTATATATTTTTTTCATTAAAGTAAAATATTACCAATATAAGCTAATAGTATATTGATATTTTTAAAAATTGTACTTGAAATACATTAATACCATCAATTATACTTTATCAGCTTTAAAATAGGTTTGGTTGAATTAGTTCGTGTTTTCAGTAAATTTTCATTTTGATTTCTGCTTTGAATTAACAAGCCTCGTTTTCACTTTATTTGTTTCGAATAAATAAATGCTCATGAAATTATTTAGGAATTGCTATTTAGGAATTCTGTTAATTTGATTTTTTTCTGATTGCTTCAAGAATTGAAAGGTCAATGTAGGGTTGGAATAAAACCATCAATACTCTGAACACATTTTGTAGCGATAGCAGTTACGAAACAACCAAATCGAAATAATTTTTAATGAGTTTTGTTTTCTCAAGAAAAAAAACAAACTATTGTAAATATATATTAATAGAATTCATTATTATTGAAAGCTTTAGAGAATATATTTTTCTAGGGGCGGGGGGGGGTGCAAATCCCGATATTTTGTATTTCAGCATGACGTCACTTGGAAATTCTCTTCTATTTAAATAATAAATAGTGTTTCATTTTTTTAAAAAAAACCCAAAGAATAATGCTTTCAAAACTACTGAAAAAGTATTGTGATATTACATTTATAAGCGGTCTAAAACTCTAAAATAAATCATTATGAATCGAAAAAGAGAATTTTTCAAAGATAATACGGAGACAGAAATTATAAATTTCTCTATAATTTTCATCAAATATTACAAAATAAAATTATTTTTTAACTATTATT
>JAFIDM010100032.1:0-12734 GCA_023159025.1 Thereuonema tuberculata | reverse complement strand
AAGCAATATAAATGCCAATGGCAAAAGCTTAATATACATAAGAAAAAAGAGTGCACTGAAAATGAAAAACTCAATACAAGGGTTTTTTTTCAAAGCAATGTATATGCCAATTGCAAAAACTTAATATACATAAGAAAAAGGAGTGCACTGAAAATGAAAAACTCAATACAAGGTTTTTTTTCAAAGCAATGTATATGCCAATTGCAAAAACTTAATATACATAAGAAAAAGGAGTGCACTGAAAATGAAAAATTCAATACAAGGGGTTTTTTTCAAAGCTATGTATATGCCAATGGCAAAAACTTAATATACATAAGAAAAAGGAGTGCACTAAAAACGAAAAATTCAATACAAGGGGTTTTTTTCAAAGCAATGTATATGCCAATTGCAAAAACTTAATAAACATAAGAAAAAGGAGTGCACTGAAAATGAGTGCGAAAAGAATTTGCCTAATGATGCAGAACATTTCATTTCCACCGATGAAAATCTTGCCACACACTATACTTTTGAATCCGCAACAGATTTACTGGCAATAAAAAATCAAGAGAAAGAAGAAGAAGAAGAAGAAATAAATGATGATGATGAATGTTAACGGAACAATCTGTTCCGTTAAAAATTCGCACCTATGAACAGGCTGTTGAGAGTATCAGTAACATCATGCAGTTCGCGATTGATAAAAACAATTCCCGGCTTCTTGAATTATTATACTGCATTAAAGACTGTATTGAAAAGGACATGGCTACGAAACAGTGGAAACAGGTGTCTTTGTTGGATATGTGGAAGAAAAACTAACAGATCCGTACAAACTTAGTGTCTCATACTGTGTAAAAAGTGTATAGTATTAGTTAGTCATTCTGTAGTTAGTAGTTATTAATAAAGTGATGATTAAATTTAATTGAAGCAAAAAACGAGTGTATCAACATGCTACTGTACCTAGATTTGCTACCATGCTAATTAATGACAGCCAGCAGTGGAGAAAAAATTCCTAGGTATGTAAAAATGATGCGTACTATGCAGTAATACAGTATACTATTTTATATTGTCCTGCATGTAAATTATTTTACAGTATTTCCATAATCCGGAAAATTGTCCAATGTGGAAAGAAAAATTGGTCCCATGCAATTCCGCTTTGAGCAAGTTTTACTGTATAAAGTCACCCAAGTATTTCAAATAACTTTTCATTTCATGAGTTTTTTTCTTAGTCTATTTAAAAAATTTATTAATGTACCATTTAAATTTCTCAAATATTTTGAGTAGTTTTTAAATTAAAAAATAAAATCAATTTTCAACTGTAAAGAAAATATAAATTCGCTAACAAATGTTTGAGTTTGACACCTGCAAAGTGATTGGAATATCCCAAATTTGTATAAAGATAACTAAAAGTGGCTAAAGTATGTAATCCATTCATTTTCGTAGCAACATACGCCACTGTTTTATCATGCCTCATGAAAATTCATTAACTGTAAAAGAAATATGAAAAATTCATTTTCTCCTTGGTCAAAAAAAGTCAACAAGGCAAATAGCCTCAGAATTAAGCGTTCCCAGACAGTTATTCAAAAAGTCATCAAGAAAGGTGATAGTTTTGGAACCACAAGAAGACCAGGTAGACCTCGAAAACTCACACCTCGGGACCACCGGAGAATTCAAGATCTTGCTGCGTCTGATGGGATGTCCATCCGTGAAATTGCTTGTGTGTTACTAAAGACAGTATCTCACCAAACTCTTTGGAAAAGCTTAACGTCAAATAATCACATGAAGTTTGTAAAACTGAAAGCTTAACCCAAGTTTACTGCAATTCATCGTTCCAGCCGATTTGACTGGGCTAAGAAAACAGTGAAATCGCATCAAAGGTGGAACGAAATAGTATGTTCTGATGAAAAACGTTTCTGTCTTGACGGCCCTTACGGATATTCAGCATACTGGCATGATATACGCACTCCGTCGAAGATAAGATTAATCAGTCAACTAGGTGGGGGTGGAGTGATGGTGTGGCAACATTTGGGGCAGGAGGTAAGGCAGATGTAGTGTTTGTGGAAGGCAAGATGGACTCTAAAAATTCTCAGAACCTTATGTACGACCATTTAATATCATTTGGAGCACTTCTAGGAGGGCCAAATTGGCAATGTCAACAAGACAATGCTTGTACACATGTGTCAAAATCCACCAAAGCGTGGTTTAAAAAAGATAAAATTGATATCATTCCATGGCCCTCCCGTTCCCCTGACCTAAACCCAATTGAAAACGTGTGGGGTTGGATGGCAAACATTGTATATGGCCGAAACAAACAGGATCATCACTTGAATGATCTGAAGGTTGCAATTTGGAATGCTTGGGACCAGATAAAGATGTCCGATTTCAAAAAAATTAATTGGAACAATGCCTGACAGAATGACAGAAATTATAGAGAAGAAAGGAGGATCAACACATTATTAATTTCAATAATTTTCGAAATATCATGTTTTGAGTTTATATTTTCTTTACAATTGAAAAGTGATTTTTATTTTTTAATTTAAAAACTACTCAAAATGTTTGAGATGTTTAAATGGTAAATGAATTTATTACTTTTAAATAGACTATGAAAAAAAAGGGGAAGTAAACAAATCCCTTAATAAAAAGTTATTTGAAATACTTGGATGAGTTTATACTTTCTTTACAGGGTGCAGAAATCGTAGAAAATGATTTTGCCATCATTTCGGTGAGAAAGCAGCGTATAGTCTCATCGATTCAAATTTCTTTGTTTTCTTTCTTTATTTTGATTTAGAAACTCTTAAATCCATCTTACATTTTCTTACACTATGTTTACTAAATATCTTTACTTTTTATTCTTCACTGAGAAATTCAAGAAATATCCCGATAACCCATTCGTGTAACGAATAAAACATTTTGAATCTTTTTCTTGTTTAGTTTTTTTTTTTTTTAACTGTAAAATATGTTTGTGTTCTTTGGACATCCATGAATGAAACCTACAAAGGACTTATTTCATTAAAATTGGAATTTACTTCAGTAATACTTGTTCACCCACAATAAAAGTTCATTTATGTTTTTGTACAGAATTTCGTAAGGATTTAAAATACTCTTTCTTCTGTAATGTATCAAACTTCCTAAGAGGAGCTTCAACTAAATGAAATGAATATAAAAAACATCAATCTACACAAATAAAGAGATAACAAATGACTAGCAAGCATTTAAAATAATTAAAATACAACCATCATTATATGAGGATTAAAAATACCGGTGCTCATAGGCTGAGCAACAAAATGAAATATCAATTGAAATTATTAATCAAGTGCGTATTTGTGAAGACTTTAAAGTTAAATCATAGCTGGGATTCTTGCGTAAAGAAGACCTTGATAAAGCCATCGGAACAATGTTTGACGGAAGACAGCTCATTCTGTGGATACAAAAATGTCTGTAGCCAATTTGTATTCTGTTTATCTCCTATGACCTATACGCCATATGTTTCAGAGAAATAGATAATAGTCATAGATGTAGAAAGTTTATTTTATAATTACAATATTTTTATATTTTTTTTTTATAAAAACTCTTTCCTGAACTATCTAATTTTACGTTAGTAAAATGTCTATCAATATCCTTTCTAAATAGGTAATTCAAATGATAAGATTATAGTCAATCTTTTATGTCAAAGAAACTCGTTAAAAAATTAACAAAAAAAAACATGGAATGAAATTGGAAATGGAAAATTGAGTCTAAAACTGAAATATTATTAACTTATGTACAAAAAGAAAAAGAATTACAGTTATCGTAACTCACAACCAGACGAACTAAAGCAGGGTGGATACGATGCAGCTTTGTGCAAAGTTGTATGTGCAACTTTGCTGTTTGAGCGCTTGTCAAGGTGCTTGAGCACAGTTGTATCCGGAGTTGTATGCAGCAGAAGCTGTCAAGACCAGATAATCCAACTCCAAAAGCTGCATGTACAGCACCCAATCAAAGCGCAGCGTTGGAACACGTCAGGCATGACGTCACGCCCATGGGAAAACATGGCACCCAAACAGATTGCCGTCGCTTCAAATTGATGGACAGCGATTACAGAAAGAATACCAGATATTTCCGAAATTTCTTCACGCAGAAATAAATTTTATATGTAAATGCATCAATTTCATGCGGTAGAAATTTAAAGAAGTTTGAAAAACCTCGATATTTGCAATTTTTCACGGCAACAAACGAAAAAATAATTGCTGCCACTTTGCCAATTTCTGAATAAAGCCCACGGGACGTCATTGTTGGCAATTCCCACTGTAATAATAGCGGCTGTTGATCATTGTTCGTCGTGTATCGCATTATTGCCTTTCCCTGCGAATACAGATCGGCTAATAATAGCATCGCAATATTTCTGTTTTGCTGGCGTTAATTGCAGTTCCTGTGTTGTAGGCCAGCACCGCAATATCCGTGACGTATTGTCTACTGATGTCATTGCAATTCGTTCTGTGCTTCGTGTGTTTTTCGCACGGCGACGCCCACCAAGCTGCATCGCTTTCACCCATACTTGTCGTTCGCAACTTTCCTGCGTCCAACTTTTTCACCGAGTTGTACAGCAAAAGCTGCATCGTGTTCACCCTGCTTTAGGTTTTTATGTGAGTTGGATTGTGAGTTGAAATATTCATGTTCACACTGTTACAGGTTATCGTTCATTGAATTATTTTGAATTATTTTCGTTGAAATCAAATTTATTGTAGACTTTTTTTAAGGAAATTCATTTAAAATTTTACATTGTGAATTCTCAATTAATGGACCAGAGAGGGAAGCACTATAAACGTTTATACCCCTTTCGAAAATATACTAGTGTATCCTGGCTTGTAGACCTATTACATTTGCATTTACGATATTCAGCAAAATGTCATATCATAAACTTATGGAATTATGGAATAATCAGTAATAAAGTGTTTATATATAAAGTCTAGATCAGTGTTTCCCAACCTTTATCGAATCGCGCCCTCTTCTAATAACCAACTATTTTCTAATACCACCCTCGCCACGTTTCCATTAAAAGCATTTTAATAAGGTAAATAAAATACATTAAAGTTTGCATTAAACGAACCACAGTAGACATTATTGAATTACGTACAGCAAACCCTCTCAAATCCGTCCTAATGTGGCGCCCAGTAGACCGGATTTCAGAAAAGCGGTTTCAGAAAAGTAAAAGAGGTTTTACTGTAACTGGAAACACGGCGGCATTAAGCAAAAACTTTTTGAATATTTTCCGGATGAAACTCAAAATAATTAACACAATCACAGATGGATAGTTTCTGAATATTAAAAATATTTATCATAATATTTTTTTTTTACTATATAACTAATGAAACATTTTTTTTCCGAAAAGCAACAATATTCTATGTATCTTTTTATAAAACCATATTTACTTCAATAAATACATCATAACTACGATAATTCGCAAAGGTAGCTTCCTTTGCTTCTTCAGGCTCCATTTTACAATCTTTAAAATAACACAGTTATTACAAAGTTCTATCTTACTATCCTACTAGAGTTAGCATGTTCAAAATAATAAGTACAATTCTTACTGTGTTCACTAAGTATTCAATTATTACACAATAATAGTAAATATAATTATTATAGAATGAAAAATAATCCATTATAGAAAAATAGGAGCTTTTTAAGACAAACAAAATGCTACAAAAATCTTTTGAAAAAAGTTTTTGGTTTCCAAGATGGCGCCTTTTAAAGCTTCAAATTTTGACTTTTTCTCAATTTAAATGAAAAGTATAAAAGTTGGAAGAGAACATTATATTGAGAAAATGTTGGTTATTTGAAAGTTCTATCGAACGATATATCAGTCATTAACAAACGTTTCTGCGTTTGGAAGATACGTGCAAAAATGAAGTGTTTTTGCTGCACCCCCCCCCCCGTGTAAGTGCCAATGCGCAATACACCTGAGTTAAGCGGAGAAGCCCACAACGAGCTGGGAAGTCGTGTATTCTCCGATCTCCATATTAAATTGCTAAATAAATAAAGGTTTTTTTTTTTTTTTTAATGCTATACATGCAAGGGTTCCGGAGCGAAGCGACGGTACCCGTCTAGTTACTTATATTAATTTTAAAATATTATGCAAAATCTTGCAGAAATTTAAAACATAAGAAAAACTGAAGAACTACAAAAATTATACTATCTAATTTGTTCATTATTATTATTATTAAATTGATCGGATAAAGCAATATCGTTTAATACTGAGAAAAGTTCATTAAATTGTAATATTTTTATTTTAAAAACATATCGAGAATGAAAAAGTTAAAGTCTCAAGTGTAGAACAGTCACCCTGCTTCTGTGACGTCATGAAACCTGTTGTTTGGTCTGTACTTTAGAGGGCCGTGCTATAACGGTGGTCCAAAAAAAGTGAGACATAGGGAAATAAATTGAAAATTACCATTATAAAATTACAACTGCCTGACTATATTTAAAAAGTAGCCCAGTCAAATAGTACATTTTACCTTGCATGAAATGGGGTAGTAGGTTTAAATTTTTTTTTATATTGTATGTGATAGTACCGAGATGCCAAATCCAATTTTTCCAATTTTGCCAAATCCAAAAGCAGAAATAGATATTAACAAACGCTATTATTCATAATGCAGGGAAAGACACAATAACACCAGCAAAAGTAATAAATAATATTAATAATGAATGTTAGTAGAGTTGTTGGGAAAGGGAGTTCTGCCGGGATTCATTTTAAAAGAAGCACAACTTATAAATGAAATTTAACGTGCGTCAGAACATTTTTTACAATAAAAGAAAACAAAAAATCGCACATAACTAAACAAAACAAAAATTCACTGAGCTATTTTTTGGTATTTGTACTGGGAATAGGAGACAGTACTGTTTTGAGGTTTGTTGATCTCTCATCAGTCCGATCCGCCCAGTATACCTATCTAAGTGAAATGGAACAATATACAAAACGAACAAATATACAAATCAATGACCCCTCAATTAAAAAAACATCAAAACAAAATCAAGAATAAAAGGGGTGAGTAATTAATCTCCGCTGGCATTCAGCTTAGCATGTAACGGATTAATTTCTTAAAATGTTAGTAATTAAAAATGAAATTTAACGTGCCTTACAGCATTTTTTACAATAAAAGAAAACAAAGAACTCACATAACTAAACAAAACAAAAATTCACTGAGATATTTTTGGTATTTTTACCGGGAATTGGAGACAGTACCGTTTCGAGGTTTCTTGACCTCTCATTAGTCCGATTTGCCCAGTATATCTGACTCAGGGAAATGGGGCAATATATAAAACGGGCAAAACACGAAAATTTGATGTTTTTTTAATTGAGGGGTCATTGATTTGTATGTTGTGTCCGTTTTGTATATTATTTTCCCATTTCACTGAGCTAGATATACTGAGCGGATCAGACTGATGAGAGATCAATTAACCTCGAAACAGTACTGTCTCCGATTCTCAGTACAAAATCCACAAATAGCTCCGTTAATTTTTGTTTGGTTTAGTTTTGTGCGTTCTGTTTTCTTTTATTGTAAAAAAGCACAACTTATGTTGGGAAAATGCAGTTCAAAGTATAAATTCGGTATCAAAGCGTATTTAAAGTTCAAAATAGCGCTGATTTTGAAACAATCAAAAATGAAAAAAAAAATAGTAAATTGCTAATAGAAATGCTTCCCTTTTTACAGGATAGCACAAAACTAAAACATATTTTCCTAAGGAAGACCTACCAAAATTTAAATTGTTTATTGTCTGACAAATGGTTCTTGATGATCGCGTTTCCGCGGGAATCACGAAAATCACGAGATTTGGCCATTAGCCTCTTCAGCAGGTCTCAAGGAATGTAGTATTGTGAATGTCTGTCACTAGGAAAATGCTAGAGAAAAAATGTTAAAGTTGGAATTTTACCTTCAGCGTAGAGGCGATGGATGCAGCGGCGAATAAGGCATCGGTCAAAATCGTCGACATCAGTAATGGGGCTTGCTCGTGGCCGCTTCTTCCCCGGAGTCGATAAGCCTTCTTTCTCGCCATTTTGTGAGAAGACATGGATAGAGGCTATTCTCGCGTCAATCACGTGAAATCGCGAAAATTCGGGATCGTCAAGAACGATGTGTCGGCCTATAGAGACATTTTTAAAACTGATAGAAAATAATTATTGGGAATGATATCATCGTGCACTATTATTAGAAGTTTCTTCCAATTTAAATACATTTCAGAATTCTTGGCAAGATTCTTGAGCATTTCGAGAATCGTTCCAAATAAGAATTTTTTTGGCATTTATATAAATGCATAATTTTTAATTTTTATGCTTTTTAGATGGCACAGTAATTTGCAATTTAGACATTTATGATCTAAAAACTACTCGGTTAATTCTGGAATAAAAATATGACCAGAATTAAGATCCATAAAAATTATGCCTGAAGCGGAAGATGTTAAACATTAAATACCATCGATTTGAAAAAGGCATGAAAATGACATCCTTTGCTGTTCCTAATTCCCCTTAATAAAGAGTTGTCTCATGGTATCCTACCCTAACAACGCAATTGCTATGAGCTTATTTACATTCGTATGGAAACATAACCACCAGAAGGAATTTGTCTAACATTTGTAACATCTCTTAATATGCAAAGGAGGGGGAAAAAAAAGGTTATGGGTAAAGAAAGGACATTCTGCAATGCAGTTTTAATTCGAAGTAATAACTGAAATGCGATTAATATAATTTAAAAACTGTTTGTCGTAGGAGCTGAAACCTTAGAAATACACTCTGTAACTAAAAAAATGGAAGCACCATGAAGGCAGCTTCCAATTGGAATAAAACTCCGTAAGCAACTACCTTCCCTTTAGATATGCAAATGATTGAAGTTTAGTTGTCAAGGAATTTCCCCATCCTCTATAATTCAATAGAAGTGTCCATCTTGTCGTCTTGGGTAGCGCTCATATCCCGGCAATAGAGAGTTTTTGCCATAACGTGATTTATATACGGGAAACGCCAATGTCACGTGAACGAATACGGTAACCACAATAGCGGGCTCTGTCATGAAGAGAGTTTTTGCCATAACGTGTCAGTGGACACGGTAAGCTAATAAACAAGATGGAAGACATACTTCAGATCGCTGTATTTGGAGGCATTGACGATGATTTGCTTGAGGACCTAGTGGTTACACAATATCCTGAGAGAAAGAAACATTCAGGTTCGAGAAGAGGAACATCCAAGGTTGAGTTTAAATGAAATGAATGATGAGGATTGTCGATTGTATTTCCGTTTCGAAAATAACGATGTACAGCTACTAGCAGATGGCTATCATGTACCAGCAATAATTGAAAATGAATTGAAAATGAAATGAAACTTCGCGCAAGAGTATCAAGTCGTCCTTCATGTTAAATCTAATTCTCTAAGGTTTATCGGAACTCATGTTTCCTACCGTAAAGCGATACGCTATTCGAGGAAAGTTAACGTATCACGTTAACGGTATTTCCTCTACGGGACAGTAACGCATGCGCAGAATACCAGTCATGTGACTTTAGCGCTACCGTATAGAATAGCGGGCTGGGCAAAAACTCTCTAATATTGTTCAGAGGCACACCGCCCTTACAGCTGACGTAATGGTGTGATGAAGTATTTCTTATAACAGCAGATTCCCTCTCATAGCCATTCAGGAACTTTAAATGCACAGCGATACATGAAGGAGACTCAGCAACCCGTTGTTTTGCCCTAAATGTCACGCCTGCCACGAGCAATGACAATGCACACTTCCGCCCACTGCACATGCTTCCCAGCAGTGTCTTCCAAGCCATTCAACTTTCTCCATAATCAGAAGTCCCTAGACCTGCTCGATGTGTAGATATGCTCGATGGACATCAACAGCATCAATCATCAATTGCAGCAAGCTTGGCGTATCTGAGTACAAGACAGCATCAGGACTTTGTTCCACTCCATACCGCGCTGTAAATCAGCAGGCATAGCAGTAAGAGGTAGCTGAACACAGTATTGCTAGTATAGCAACGATGTTGCTATTATTAAAAGTGTTAAAGTATCCCACTTACAGGCCTACAAAGGCCTATGGGGTGGCTGGAGGGTAGGCTCCAGCATTCACGACCTAACGGGACGAATTGAGGTCGGGGGGTCAGCCCGACGCCCGCCCGCCTTTAACTCCCGGGAAAGAAACCCGGTACCCATTCTAGAGAGGGCTGGGTAGACCCTAGGACCCGTTTGGAGGAGAAAGGAGCGTGGAAAAATTCCCGCACTCCGCCGAGGCCGGGAACCGAACCCGCCACCTCCAACCCGCAGCCAAGCGTCCTATTCAATATTTGTTTTCACTGTGAAATTTGATTCAATTCCATTTCTCTTCATCCAAATGACACTTCATGGTTTCTTTGTTACAAAGTAATTATATATGTGATTATTAAAAGAAAGAATCCTAGTAATTGTGGATGTGTACATAAGGAACTAAGTACCAGAAAATACGTAGCCTTTCAAACACAATCATCAATTTATCTCAAAAATAGAGTTTACTTCCCTGTAAAGCTATTACATTTTTGACATTAGTTGATCTTTCAATTTTATCCTATGTTTACTTTTTCTCCTCAGTAAGACTTTTTAACTTCTAAACGACTTTTGTTATTTGCTAGGTTTCAGTTTGTTTGTTTGTTTTGTTTATTTGCACTGAACAGTTATATTTCTTTTTTTTTACAATTCTTTTTGGATCTTATCATGCGGGTTTTGGAAAGTTGGCACGCCAAATATGTCTAATTTTAATATTTTTGAGACATCAACAGGCCTTGGTTTTAGCCAACTTAAATGTATTATGAAATTATATGAAGTCTACTACGGTCCACAATAATAAAGAGTGATGTTCATAGAATACGGTTTTCAATAATATAATTAAAAAGTAGGTTTTCTCTACAATTGCGAAGAGATAATTCCAATTTAATAATATAGTTGAAGAAAATATAATATTAACCAATAAACATATGTTATTAAAAAAAACTATATAAAAAAATGCTTCACGCAAAACAACAATGAGAATCTAATTTTATTTGTTAGACGGTAAGAATCTCGAAAATTCCTAAAAAAACTTACAATCATATTTTAATAAATTAAATTTATTACTAATCTTAAAATAAGTGAATAATGTTTCCAAAAAAAAAAATATTTTTAAATATCTACCGTACATCTTACAGAGTGGCCCAAAAGTAGGTTTACAGTTAATTTTTAGTAATTTTTCTTACATCAGACCTGTTATTTTATAAAGTTTTTTATTCCCTAGGTGATGGCAAATAATCTGAATGAAGAACAAATGAAATGGATATTGAAGCAGTATTGGAAGTCTGAAAAGGCCGAGAAAGTACGTACAGCATGGCAAGAAGCTTTTCACACATCCCCACCGTCACGCTAAACAATTTATCGCATGAGGAAGAAATTGGATGAAACTGGTTCAGTGAGTAATGCACCGAAATCTGGACGTCCCAAGACTTCTGTTACTGAGGAAAATGAGATGAGCATTTATAGAAATTGATGAAAATCGAACTTTATGTCGTATTGTGTGTCGGAGTGTCCTGAAAAAGTTTGAAAAATGCTGCAATGTTGAAGGAGGACATTTTGAACGCCTGAGAGATTACATAGTTGATGTTTAATGCTTTAAACATGCTTATATTTTGAAATTAATTGCTTACGTGTACATGATACTTTAACTGTGAACCTACATTAGGGCCACCCTGTGTTATTTATAAACAAAAATATTTTAATAATTTTATTTAAGAATATAGCTTTCTTCTAATTGTAACATTATTTTTTAAGTTTTTAATATTTTTAATAATAAAATAAATTATAAGATTGGTATAATATAAAACGGTAGTTCAAAGTAAAGAAATCTTGCAGATTTGAAAACAATTGTTTTAGTTGTGTATATCTTGATATCTAAGAGTTGGGGGCAATTGATAATGAAATAATTATAAGCCTAACATCCTTGCATTAACTTGATACAGGCGATTATTTATAAGGTATTTATTATAAATATAATAAAATAGACAATATTTTAATTTTATAAGTCTTTTTTTAATTCCCAAGCTGGTTTGTCGACATCTGATCGCAGATGCTAAAGGCAGGCGGAGGGAGGGATGACATGCGCGGCCTCTCAGGTGCCACAAACAAGTCCCAATCTGTTTTAAGATGAGTTTCTAATTACGAAGAAAGAGGGCGCTCAATATTTTGCAGATTACACGTCAATTATGGATGAAAAGCGCCGTTTGTAAAACACATTTTCTCCAAAGTTGTTTTTCTAGAAAAATATGAATTTTTGTCTAATTAAAAGTAGCAATACAGAAGCACAGAAACAAATGGAATTTTATTCGGAAAACTTAAACAATAATTTTTCTTCTACGTTCAGTCATATCTAAAATTGTCGGAGCAAAAATAAGAGCACTAATCTAGTAAAGAACTCTTCAACCTAATTTCTACGCAAGTGAGTCTCATCAATCAGTCAGTCTGTTCGTGTGTTCCCCCTAATAATTTCTGAACCGCTGGATAGATCTTGTTGAAACTTGATATGCATATTTAAGAACGATCTAACTTTTATATTTGAAATCATTGCCAAGTGGGTTCTTTCCAGAAGACGATAAACATTCCCATAGAAAGCATTAAAACGAAACAGTGATGTCTAACATTGGATATGAATTCTTTTAACTAATCAACTAACTTCCGATCTTTGATATGATTGAAATTAAGCAACTTAAGTAAATAATGCGAATTTAATAATTTTTTT